>OY720676.1:186428196-186569494 GCA_963170755.1 Amphimallon solstitiale | reverse complement strand
ATAAGGTAATAAAACTTTATAAAATAAATCATGCTAAAAGAATAAAATTTACCTTACCTTATGACTATATAAAAAAAAGGATATAAATCAAAATATTCTGAGACCATACAATCAGCAGTAGTGTTTTTATAAACGACAGCTGGCAAATAATAAGGTACATTCATGAATTCATGTATGTAGTAATATATTTCATAGACTGTAGAGAGGTTTGTACGGTTTGATGATCTACAAAATGAAAATATAATGTAAACTTGGTTTGTAGTTTATTACAGATAAATATATCACCGTTGGAAAAGTCCTGGATCGAGGGAAGCAACAAAAAGGCAAACCAGATGGATCGTGGTAGTACGAGTAATCTTATAAAAAGAATACCTGTTATTATCTACAATATATTTCCAATTTTACCGAGAGCTGGAAATAAAACAAAAATAAGAATTGTGTTAACAAATGGAAAGAGGAAGTATGTGGCAAATAATAAAGAAGGTAACAAATTCATAAACAAATATAAGGAAGAATTATATTAATACAAATATACCTACATTGGAAAAAGGCTGGACAATTTGAGTGAAAGACTTTTAAAATAAGCAAACAATTCTTAAGGTGTTGACATTTTAAAGTGAAGGAACTGTCAAAAGACAATAAGTGCGTGTGTGTGTGTGTGTGTTCATATCACGATGGCAACTTGGAAAGCATAGATCTCACTGAAGACGCAGGGTGACAACTTGAATTGTAGTACCGAGGATGGCATTGAGAGCGGTCACGTGTCTTCCCGGGGATATAAATTGGAAGACAAGAATGAACAAGTTGGATTAGCTAGTTATTTGGAAAGAGATTAAAAGCGACTTAAAATCGTAGGGTCAGATACACCACGATTATTTTCATTCATATTTATTTCTTGTATTAGCGTATTAATTTTATTTGTATTTAAGTTTCATTCATTTTCTTTGGTTAATAATTTTTTGTATTTTAAAATAATGGAGATGCAAATGGCAGAATTTGAAAAGTTTTCAATGATTCAAAGTAAGTTTTCGATACAAAGATTTATCAATGTTGCTATGCGTGTATTGAAATATAACGTGCAAATGCATATTTAATATAACGTTGTGCAACAGGGATGATAAATATTTTCCTGCATTCATTAGTTTCAACAACACAAAAATAGAATTATTAATGGTGTTGGGTGTTAAGAGGATATAACGTGCAAATGTGTATTTTCTGGCACTTTATTAGGCATCATTAATTCTTACAATGAATTTTTGATTATAAATTAATGATTTAAAATAGATTTTTAAGAAGGAAAGTGTTGCTGGGTAGCGTACTTTGAGATGCTGGATACAATACGTGTGAATGGTTGTAGACAGTAATCAGATTCAAGCTTTTTCTCCGAACATTGACCATTGCGAAGTTCTAAGTTTGTCAGAGCATTACGTGCGAATATAATGTCTCTGATGGAATAGAATTGGCATAAAAATATCAATAGTATACTAACGTTAATTGAATTTTATTTTTTTTTTGAAACAGGACAATATTTTAGATTTCTTTTTTTTTTTTGATTAAGCATAAGAAAAATGTATTCGTTCTATAAAACATTACAACCTAGAACAAGGTACAAATGTTTTCTCTTAATTATGTTTCTTTTTAATTAAATGGTGAATATAGTATAGCGATGCGATCTATTGTGAAATAATGTTAAATAAATTATACAATTATGTTTTATATGGTTTCTGGTTTTTATTTTAAATAAGCTATAACCTTATCCCAATTAAAGGAAAAATAAGAGATTTGGCGAGAGAAGAGAAATTTAGATACACTGATAGAATTCACGTATACTTATAAAGTACGTGCTGTTAAGATAAATAAAATATATATTAAGCATAATAAAAAAAAAATTATCATCATCTTTATTAGTTATGTTGCTGGAACAGCACACAACATAATTTATTTGGCAAAGCCTAATGTATGGCAATACTACAATTATTGTATTCCAAATAGTTATGTTGCCACAGCAATATGTTTCTCGTAAACTTGTGCAACCAACGTTAGTATTACATGTATAATGCTGTAATGTATTTATAACATCTACATCTTATTAAGATGAGTTTGAATTATGATATTTAGTATATTAAATATTTATATTTATTGAAGTCTTTAAATACTTTACTAATTTCTTTCACATATTAAATATTTATATTGGATAATCACTTAGGCATGATAAAGAATTTTATAAGTCTAAATCTATCTTCATAATAGAGATCTAAATTTCTATGTTGTTAATAATTTTAGGTTATGAATACCTATCTTTTATATGTACCCTTTAATAGTTAAATTAATTGATCTTAAAACGATTAATTATTTTCAATCAAAAACAATCGGGTAAAGAAATAGATATTTTCAAAAATACCTTATAGATTATATATTACCTTTTCATTTAAATGTTCCAATGACACTCGTACTTTTCCAACAGATTTTAGATCTGTTTAATTACCTTAAATACTTTTCAAAATTCAGTATTCTTATTATTATAATTCTATTCATGTTTTTAGTAAATATTTAATATCATTTAGTATTTATGAAACTAGTTCTCATTAAATTGTTAACGATCTGTCAAAATGTCAATGAACTGTCAGATCCGTATTATGAAATTTGGCGCGTGCTTTTTAATCGATTTTTACTATTTATTTATCAAAATTGAATCCTTAACACCTTTTTTTATCATTAACGTCAATTAAACAAGTTTTTACAAAATAATATTACACATCATAATACAACAATTAATATTCAAATCTCTTCCTTTCAGATTTTGGTGTAATTCAAAGATCAATGAAAAGAAAAGTGGCTTGAAAATAAATTATTTAGAATAGTTTGTTTTGTTGAATGATTTTTTTTATTTTATTTTCATTATTTCTCGTAGTATGTTCAATAAATTGTAATGTAAGATATTTCTGTATTTTTATTTAATGTATCTGACCTGTTACAAAAAAGAGTACAGTCCTTTGGAGAAAGAATAATTCTGCCCCTGAGGTAAAAGATAATTAGAGATATCCTTAACTGCGCTAGTGAAGTGTGCCTAACCCACATTTTTGCAGAAGTAGTAAGATCTCAGATTAGTATAAGGCTAATTTCTTGAGATATATCCGTGAACCTTCGTATTTTTAGGAATATAGAGTTTTAATAATTTCATTCTATTATTAATTTGTAATGGTCACAGCAATATGTTGTGTGTACAATATAACTTTTGAAACTTAACAATTCTGCGTTTTTTATTAGTTTAGTTATATTGCGAGGTAATTCTCACATTATATTTTTAAATCACATGTACTTAGAATGCGTAGCAAATAGGAACTTGAAACGTCAAAAATTCTAATTAGGTCAGATGCTCGCGACGACTAACTCCGTGTTTAATAATCAATGTCAAACTTTAGTCGGTGCAACGAAAAAGAATTTTAATCTGGATTAACTCTTAACAAAATGTCAAGTTAAGAAACTTAATAATTGATGTTTGTGCAACTGCTTCGTCTAAGGTGAATCATCCTGTATTTTAACAAATTGAAATACTGCTTTAAGGTAAGGTAAGGATTGATTTTTCTTACACAAAGTTGATAATTGTAATGCAAGAAAAGAAACTGCTTACGTTCAGTACTATGCACTTCACAAAAGAAACACATTTCATTTTGTATCGTCTCTGTGTGATATATCAGAAGTGGCAGCTAATACGCCTCCGCCTCTGCCTCTGTTGATTAGAAAATCGTTATAGAAAGATTATACTTCAGCGATATGGCATAATGCCTCGCAAAACAGTTGATTAGCTTTTCATAGTTCGTTGTATACTTAATGTCTTGAGCATTACTTATTTAGACATTGAAGAATTACCTGTGGGGTGAGGGGAACATGATGAACGGTAAAGTAATCATCTTTTTCGTAGATCCGATATTTTTTTGCACTCTTCGATTTCCTTCATCCCTGCTTTCTTCTCCGTTCTTTTCAGATTGTTTATAGACGAAAGACAATGAACTTTTTCCTCGTATTAAAGCGGCCGCTTGCTCGTAATTTTAATTTAGTAAATTTTTGTTATCCTTGTTTCTGATGGGAGCCATGCCGGGGAAGCAAAAAATACAAAATGAACCTTCGATAATCAAATTAACCTACTTCTGAAATTTTAAATTAAAACTGACTGAATCTTATTACATGAATCACTAACATTATATACGAGGCAATACATATATTTCATCTTTTGTAACATAATAACAAAATATAGCATCAATTACCTAGTACCTCATATGACGCATTAACATCTACCCGTTTAAACAAACTTGATGATCTTGGCTTGGAATCTCGATAAAATTTCTCTAACGCAGTTAAGTAACTTTAAAACATGAATTGAATTACAGCATTCTCTAAAAACAAAATAACTTAAAATAATTCATGCGGTTACTAATTCTAAAATTTAGTATGTTTAGTTATTTAAGAGGACGTAATAGATAAGTTTAACATAAAGAAAATCGTTAGCACCACATAGTTGTATTGTGAGTTTAATCAAATTGTAATATCTTTAAACTATGGAGCTTTTTTGTTATCTTAAAATCCCATTAAAGAGTTATAACTTTGAAAATACTAGAAATAAGTACTATGTTATTGGTACCGTTTTAAAGGCAATTTTACAAGGAATATGCAGACTTATAAAAATATTATAGGTTAGATTTTAAAAAAACGAGAAAATAATCAATAAAAATCGATAAATTAGAAACGACATATTTAACACCCTGTATATTTATTCACTTTGCTCGACCTCAAAACAAATAACGTGTTAGTCCATAAATTAGTAACACAAGAGTTACGTGAGGCATTCCCATCTTCATCAACTGTCAAAATTTTAACATAATTATCAATAAAATCAAAACTAACAGTCTGAAGTGCACATATCCATATATCATTGCAAATATAATTTGAATGGCTATCATTATAATATCTAGAAAGTATAGCAATGTATTTCAAATAAAAAAGTTGAAGGTGGTTTCGAAAATTTGGAACACCCTGTATATTAAAAATAAAATTAGAAAATGCACAGTCGCATACTACATACTGGCGTGATCCCTTTATTGGTTAGGCATTATAAGATAAATAAATAATTAAGTAATAGGATAAGGAAACAATTTTTAGTAGTAAGCATAATTATTGATACATGAATTATGAGTGCATAACCGCAACGGCGTAATGTTATTATGTTAGGTATATGATAATTAAAATTGAAACAAAATTTATTTGAAAGGTACAAAAATAAACACAAAAATAGAATTCATGTATTCTATATATATAGAAACGAGGAGCACAAGATGCAATTTCAGTATACAAAGGCTGAACCAAATTTTATGCATTGTGTAGGAGTGGCATTAAATATATTGAGTAATAAACCACTATACAAGCTTAATAATGTCTTAAAAAAATAAATAACAGAGAGAGAGTAATGATGAGGGATGGTATAGTCAAAAGAGTTGTCAAGGTCCAGGCTCCTAACGATGTAATTAAAGAAGGAAGTATTCCAGTCATATGCAATGTATTTCCTATTATTACTAAAGGAGATGGCTGCAAAAGAAAATACGGTTAGTGTTAAACAATGGAAAAAAGAATATACCTACCCAAGATAAGAAAATCGCAAATGTGCAAAGACATTAAATTTATGTGCGTGTATTTTTGTGTAATTTCTAAATGTCAAAATGATATGGGTACAGGTCAGCCTAGGGAAACGTGAAGAAAATAAATATGAGCAGGACAATGCCAACGTAAACATTAGTGCGTGTATTGTTGCGCTGCGGACTAAGAATGTTTTTTTTCCGATGACCGAGCACTGATAAAAGACCGGGAACGATGGAAAGAAGTCGCCGAGATATTAGAGAAGTCGCTGATGTACGAGAGAAGTAGTCGAACTTTTAGAAGAGGCGGTCGATCTTTGATTTTGTTCGAATTCTGTTTAATGATTGCAGGCGTATAGATACACTGCATAGAAATCATTTGTAGTAAATGTATTAAGTTATTTTTGATTTTCAATAAGTATTTTATCATATTATAATTAGTTTATTGTCATTTAGATTAATTTCATTTTTTCTTTTTATCATTAATATGGTAGATCAATATCAAGAAGAATTTGATGAAATGTATGAACATTATAAGTAAGTTTTTCTTGAAATAAATTATGTTAAAGATGCTATGTGAAAATATTCATCTTTAGCAAAGCGATTAACATTGTTAATAATTTGAATAGAAATATTATTTACGTTGCTAGAAGTAGATTAATTTAACAAGTCATGGGAGTGTTGTTAATAATGTTAAAAGGGCATTGGTGGCACAACGTGAGAATGTTTGTCAGTAATGTTAACTATACATTATTAACAGGTTATTAAATAAAATCTTAGTAAGGATTTCATGTATATTTAATTACGTAAAAGGTAAGAACATTTTTGATGGACAATAGCCAATTTGTGGTATGTACAACGTGTAAATATTTGCATATGATGATTGGTGACAGTCTTATCAAGGTGTTTTCTGCTTTGCGAGATTTTTGAATCTTCAGGGGCATTTCGTGAGAATGAATGTCTTTGTTGAAATGAAATTTCTGCGCCGAAAAGGGAAAAATTTATTTCTTTGAAACTATACAATATTAGAAAATTTAAAAGTAGCAAAGAGTAATATTATATTTTAAGAATCTATATGATATATTTAAAAAGCAATGTGTTATGCGCATTTATAAAGCGATGTGTTTTTCGTACATGTATAAATATGAAATTTTTGTTGTTTTGTGATTGGAAAGTAAAAGGATAATTTCTTATACAGCCACATGTGGCAAAGGAATTTATTTATCGACGCTATTTAGTATTGAATAAAATACAAATATTTTATGAGATTTAGTTTTTTTTGTGTAACCTTATCCATTTAATTTAAGTAAGAAATGTTGTCGGCAAATAGAGGAGAAAACACTGCTAGAACTCACAAAAATAATACAAATGTTTATAGGGATTGATTTATAAATTTATTGAAGTAGTTTTTTTTATGTCAACGCAATCTCTGCATTTGTTATATATTATGCTGCTTTGTATTAACTTTGTTTTGATTAATTACTGTTAGCCGCCATACTTATATAATAAGATACGGTTTAGGACCGACATACACAATCTCACCACCAGATTTCGAGGTAAAATATCTCCGCCACGACACAGAACTGCTCTCTACCGGAGGTCATTCACGTTCAGTATCTACAGCAGGTATAATTGTCTGCCTTATGAGATTGCTTCCACCGCCACGTCTTTTCGCGGAAAAGTTAAGAGATTTTTAGAATCACGGGGGATATGAATGTGAGCCAGTGGTTAGGGGGTTAAATTAATGTTGTGTAGTATTGTGTTTGTGTGGAGCCGTTCTAGACTGCACAGAGGAGCTCCTTTTCTTTCTTTTTTTTTATTATATTGTAAGGGGTATTACTGCAAGGTATTACACTTGAATTTGAGGTATTGCTGAAGATATACGAATTGGAAAAGTCAGTTATTTTTATGTATTTGTCTCGATTTTTGTAGTTCTTAAGCACCTGTTTCATAGTTATCAAGGTTAAGTTGAAAAACAGCTAATTGCTGAACTTCGCCTTGTGATTGATGCCTAACATATGTATGTATTCCTTTCATTTGTTTAACTTGTATTAGTTTTTGTATCACGGTATGTTAACGTATCAATAAAGGCATTTATTATTATTATTATAAGATTATTATTTTTAATTTGAGACAAAGCTATAGCAATACGTACGTAAAGTCTCATTGCTACAGCGTTATTAATTTTCATACTAAGCTCCGCCGACACACTATTGCACCACCCGGTATATATTTCCGACCTACATACAACCTCCACCACAATAATAATAATAATAAAATAATTTATTTATAAAAAAATATTTAAAAAATTATATATATATATATATATATGAAACAATGGCTTCTCGGGTTCTTGGCCGCGTGTGAGATGTGTCCTGAGAAGGACTGTTGTCTCGACGTTTCGACGAGATCGCACTCGTCATTTTCTAGAGATAGTCTTCTGCTGGTTACAGTTGAGAGTTATCTGCTGTTCGCCTTGTTGTACGCCTGCTTTTATATTGCTGAGTTGGAGTGGGGTCTGGTGGGGGATGTTGTACTGTGGCGATCGCTCGCAAGCGGCTGCGTGTGATTGGTCCGTGTATTTGCGAATCCTGTGTATGGGTCTGCTTCGGTTGTGGAGTGTTGCGTTTATCGTGAGTTCTAATCTGTATGTCGGCCACGAGCGGTTTCCATGTATGCGGCAGGCGTAGGCCGTCGTCTCTTTTATTTAAACTTCTGGGCCTCTTTTCAATTTCTATCGCTTCTCTAGTGATTCTAGTAGCTAGATTTTCGCTCTTTGCTAATAACTTTGTATTGTCGAAGTCGATATTATGCCCCGTTATCACACGATGTTGTGCTAGAGATGAAGTTGGTTCTTTCTTGAGCACTGCGTTTCTATGTTCTTCTTTTCTTACGTTTATTCGCCTATTCGTCTGCCCTACATAGGATTGGTCGCACTCCAAGCATGGTATTTCGTACACGCCCTGATCTTCGAGTGGAATTTTATCTTTCGCGTTGATTAATTCATCAGCTATTTTTTTTTAGTAGTTAGTAGTTAGTCTAACGACAGACTAACAGATAAAGAACATAAATCCGAAGAAAGAACAAATATTAGAAACGCTCTCCTTGCAAACGGTTACTCGCACAAAATAATAAAGGAAGCCACCTATAACAAAACAAGAAGAACAGAGAAAGAGAAAGAAGAATTCATTTCAAGAGCCTTTCTCCCATATGTAAAAGGTACCACAGATAAAATCAGCCGAATACTAAGAAAACACAACATCAACACAGTTTTTACAACAAAGAGAAAAATAGCTGATGAATTAATCAACGTGAAAGATAAAATTCCACTCGAAGATCAGGGCGTGTACTAAATACCATGCTTGGAGTGCGACCAATCCTATGTAGGGCAGACGAATAGGCGAATAAACGCAAGAAAAGAAGAACATAGAAACGCAGTGCTCAAGAAAGAACCAACTTCATCTCTAGCACAACATCGTGTGATAACGGGGCATAATATCGACTTCGACAATACAAAGTTATTAGCAAAGAGCGAAAATCTAGCTACTAGAATCACTAGAGAAGCGATAGAAATTGAAAAGAGGCCCAGAAGTTTAAATAAAAGAGACGACGGCCTACGCCTGCCGCATACATGGAAACCGCTCGTGGCCGACATACAGATTAGAACTCACGATAAACGCAACACTCCACAACCGAAGCAGACCCATACACAGGATTCGCAAATACACGGACCAATCACACGCAGCCGCTTGCGAGCGATCGCCACAGTACAACATCCCCCACCCGACCCCACTCCAACTCAGCAATATAAAAGCAGGCGTACAACAAGGCGAACAGCAGATAACTCTCAACTGTAACCAGCAGAAGACTATCTCTAGAAAATGACGAGTGCGATCTCGTCGAAACGTCGAGACAACAGTCCTTCTCAGGACACATCTTACACGCGGCCAAGAACCCGAGAAACATTGTTTCATCATATTCAGTGTCGAACTTCGGAATCTTAATACCTATAATATCCAATTACAAAGAAAGACTGTACAGATCAAATTTACACATTTGCGTATGTACGGCTACAAATCGGAAAACCAGGTAAACATCACAAGATCGTTGTTATTTTTTTCAAAATTGATAAGGGAGCGCCATCCAGTTATTACTAGTAGTACTTAAAAAACACAAAAATCTTAGTTCTAAACCGAAATGGGGACTGATATTTCTATTTGTTAACCAAAGATGAGTAATAAATTTTGTATAATTGTATCGTGTCTGTGGTACTGTTGTCGTTCTAAGTTGATTGTTATAGGAAGTAAAATTTAAAGTGAATATAATTATTATTCTAGAGTATATACTTCGAAGCCACCGAAAACCAAACATTCGAGTACCCACTGCTGTTAAATACATGACATAATCCTGGTATCGATAGAATCAACACTAAATTTGTCCTCTGTTACTGTGACAGCATTTCTACTCAATTCGTTTGAACGAACAACCGCTTCCGAATTCCCAACGAAATAATTATTGGGCGTGCGTTAATTAAAAAGCTAAACGTAAAATAACGGGTAAATTATCAACAAGTAGCGAATATTTTCGGTGATTTAGACACGACGGAGCGTCGGCGATGGTGGATTTCAGTGTGAAAGTTTGTTGTTGTTTCGCGATTGCGTAAGGGCTAGAGATGCAAATAAAATTCATAATTTTGTGCGGGAGGTCAGGCTATAAATTCAAACTTTATCAATTATAAAATTAATCGAGTTAATGTTTTAAAATAATATTTATATGACGAACGTCAAACAGCAGCGAAAATTCGAGCACGTAATTGGTGTTAATATACTGTAACGAAGAGTTAATTGTAATCAATACAAGCTTCACTAATACATAACGATTCGATACACAAAAAACAGTACAATGTTACCTTCAGTCTAAATTGATTTGTGTTATGTGTGTTAAAACATAATACAAATATGTTATTGTTTTAATTGATTGATAAATATACATTAACAAAATCGTTTGACAATTGGAATAATAATAATACTAATAAGTTTATTTATCATAATTAGCAGTACAATAAAGGTCATTCGAAAAATTAGAGTTATTCAAGCCAAATTTTAGAATTTTGGTTTGATCGTCCGTTTGTAGAAAATATGAACCTTTATCTAGAAGATACCTGTGCCCATTTTTACAAATTTTCTTCTAAAACAACATAATGATTTTTTAAATAATTATTGTTTCCAGGGAATTTCAGTGCAAAACTGTCAACGTATTGTGCGGCGGTTAGTGACCGACATAATCTTATCAATACATTCAGTAATACATTGAACGTAAATTTAAAGCATGTCTTTGATGTAATCACCCGGTAATTGTACCGCGGAGAAAATAAATTAAATTTCTTCTATACGGTAAGGACAGCTGGCGACAAAATATTGAAACTGAACAGCTCACGTCTTTAAGTAAATATTGCCGTCGTTGTTGTGATTAATATTTGTTGGAGTAATACACTGCAAAAATTGCAAAGGTGGGAATTGGTAATTTATGTTATATGGTATTTATTAAGTATTCAGACATATTGCTGTGATAATATTAAGAATTAGTTTAGTTATTGAAAAAGAACACTAATTTTATCTTTAAAAATCGTCTATTTTAAGATTTAAGCATTAATTAAGACATATAATAGTAAGTAGAATAAGTTTCCTATATTTAAGGAGGAACTGATGTACCAAAATAAACATGAAAACTACTATACCTAAGATATAATAAATACCTGTAACTTATAAATAAATGTACAGAAAAAGGATATAAAATCAAAACAGATCGTAAATAAGAATGTTTTATGTAAACAGTAACTGTATAAATTAAAAATACACCTGTTAGTTCTTGTATGCATAAGACAAGGGCTTCAAAGACTATGGAAATGGTCATGTGTGGTTTAAAAACCTGCAAAAGAAAAATGCAGTGTCAATATTGTTTACAGCTTTCTGCAAATCAATCTACTACCACAAGAGAGGGCGTGGATAGAATTTGGAGAAAATGTGACGGGGGCGACTGATCTTTGTGGTGCATGCTCCGTGAGAAAAATTCCAGTTGTCTATAACGTGTTCCCGGTACTACCTAAACGAGGTATTTCTAAAAGAAAAATAAGGATAACTTTAATAAATGGAAAAAGAAAATATGTGACAAACAATGAAAAAGGCAATGCGTTCATATTCAAGTACAATGAGAGACTATACTAGAAAAGAAAATATATACCTACCGAAGACGAAACAACAAGTTTGTGAAAAACTTTTAATAACAAATAATTCAAGGTGCCGCCATTAGTATATAAACTGTCAAAGACGATGTGCGTATTGGTGCGAATGTGGCAACTTGAAGAAAACAGATAAGAAAGATTTTATCACAAACGTTTCAATAAATCAATGCCAACCTAAAATTTAGTTTGACAAGAGAGGCGTTAATATATAAAAGAAAAACAAGAATCGACTTGTTAGAGATTTAATCTGTACTTCGAGTTAGAAAGACGCTAATTTTCCAAAAAGAATAAAATTTCTTGAGATAGCAAAAGTGAGAGTAGGGTCAAAATACACTACTTCTAACTCACAATTAGATTAAATGTATTAAGTTTTTGAGTTCAATTTTAATTTAGTTTTCTTCTATTTAAATAATTTATATTCAATTTTTTTTTCAGAGGGTACAAAGTATACCACACAACTCATCCAGAAAATCAGGCAAAAGGAGGTAGTGCAGTGATAATCAAGGAGAATATTAGCCACTATGAGGAACAACACCTGCAACTTGAAGAAATTCAACTGACTGTGGTAAGCATAAAAACGATTAAGCAAAACTTAACCGTGGGGGTACTTTATTGTCCTCCTAAGCACAACCTTAAGAAAAAAACTACAAGAACTATTTACAACACACTGGAAATCGATTCATAATAGGAGGAGATTTTAACGCCAAGCATACTGATTGGGGCTCAAGACTGTCAACTACAAAGGAAAAAGAACTCAGAGAAGCTTTAAGAGAATTAAACTGCAACTTTTATTCTTCTGCTAAACCAACTTATTGGCCTACGGATACACAAAAAATACCGGATCTTCTAGACTTCTTCATCTCTAGAAAAATTTCATCAAATTTCGTTGATATCGAAGAAAATTTTGATTTAAGCTCTGATCATTCGGCAGTAATACTGACATTGAGCGAGCATATAATTAAAAAACAAATTCGTCCTTATCTTGCAAACAAAACTACGGATTGGGAAGGCTTTAAAGCAGATATGTCGAGGAAAATCAACTTGAAATACCCCTAAAAACTAAGGAGGATTTGGAAAAAGGAGTTGAAAATTTCACCAGCATCATACAGGCTTCTGTGTGGGACAATACCAGAGAAATTACACACAAAACTATTAGTAATGAATATCCTAAAGAAATAAGAACATTGGTGGGAGAGAAGAGGAAAGCTAGAAGAAGATGGCAACAAACAAGAAATCCATCACATAAAACGATTCTAAATAAGAAAGCACAGCAACTGAAACGAGAAATACAGAAACTAAAGCAAGATTCTCATACCAATCGCTTGAGAAATCTGACGGCAGACGATGAGACTAACTTCTCGCTGTGGAAGGCCACCAGAAATCTAAAAAGACCCATCTCTCACGTAGCACCCATAAGGAATCCGGATGGTAGTTGGGCCAGAGACAACAAACAAAAGGTTGAAGCATTTGCGAAACATCTGGAAAAAACATTCCAACCCAACGAAATAGAAAGTAATTTGATATTACGTAATATACAGAATAATGATTACGAAGAAATAAGACCAGTTACACCAAAAGAAGTCTCTTGGGAAATTAAGAACAATATAAATCCTAAGAAGGCTCCTGGATATGACTTAATAACAGGCGAAATCATGAATCAACTACCCAAGAAAGCTATTGTTATGCTTACTTATTTAGTTAATGCAGCTCTCAGACTAAAACATGTGCCATGCAGTTGGAAGGTCGCAGAGGTAATAATGCTACAAAAGCCCGGCAAACCTCCAAATGACATTAAATCGTACAGACCTATATCACTATTACCGATTATCTCAAAACTATTTGAGAAACTGTTATTGAAAAGACTGAACCCAATCGTAGCAAGTAAAGGACTGATTCCAAATCACCAGTTCGGATTTAGACAAAGACATTCTACCATTGATCAAGTACACCGGATCACTGATGTCATAGAAAAAGCCCTAGAAGAAAAACTTATATGCTCAACCATCTTTTTAGATGTGGCTCAAGCTTTTGATAGGGTCTAGCATGAAGGCCTTAACTGGAAATTGAACAAACTCTTACCCAAGGCATATGCGTAACTTCTGCTTTCATACATTTCTGACAGATTTTTCAGAATAAAAATAGAGGAAGAGTACTCCGGTTTGAAGAGGATTGAGGCCGGTGTCCCACAGGGAAGTGTCCTGGGACCGGTCCTCTACTTGCTTTATACGTCTGACTTGCCGGAACTGGGGAACGCAACTGTGGCGACATTTGCCGATGATACAGCAATCTTAGCAGTAGATAATAATATGCAAACGGCAAGAAATAAGTTGCAACGAGCATGTGATAGGATTTCGAAGTGGACCAACGACTGGAAAATAAAATTAAATGAGCTGAAGTCAACTCATATAAACTTTACCAACAGAAATATAACAGATATAAGACCTATTATTATAAATGGTAACACTGTCCCTTACCAAAACTCAACCAAATATCTAGGTATGACGCTTGACGCTAAACTGAGATGGAAGGAGCATGTCAAGAAGAAAAGAACTGAGCTGGATCTTAAGTACAGAGGACTTTACTGGCTGTTGGGACGTAACTCGCAACTCCCACTACACAGTAAAATTTTGATCTATAACCAAATTCTGAAGCCAGTCTGGGTATATGGCATACAACTTTGGGGTTGTGCCAAACCGTGCCATCTTAAACAAATACAAAGATTTCAAAATAAAGTCTTACGCAATATGGTCGATGCACCTTGGTACGTTAGAAACAGTGATTTACATAGAGATCTCGGAATCAGGGATGTAGTCAGTGAAGTAAGAAGATCTGCCGTCAAACACGAGGCAAGACTGCTTGAACACAATAATATCGAAGCAAAGAGTCTTCTTGATGTCCAAAACCTCGTCAGAAGGCTGAACAGGGTTAAGCCACACGATCTGGTGCAGTTTAGTGTGTAGTTTTGCAGTGCTTAGTGAATAGTAGAGTACAGTGTATCTCCTACAAAATAGAAGTAACTAAAAGAACTCCTTTGGGTGAATTTTAGATTAAATTTTTTTTTAGGTTAAGATATGTCAAACTCAAATTGATGGTTGGTCCTAGACCAGTTTTAATATTGTATATTAACTTGTTGTTTTCAAATAAAAAAAAAAAATCCATTACTAAGTTTAAAATGGAGGATATTAGTAAGTTTTGAAATAAATTATTCAATTTAGGATTAATTAATGGTGCAAGACGTACTGAAAGTACTATGTGGCAATATTTGCTTTTAGTAAAACGTTAAGCATCATTAATTGTATGAATATTACCTTGTTCAGTAATAACGATTCATTTTTTTTAAGTAATAAAAGGATAGTTAATGGTGTTGCATGTGCTGAGAGTACTATGTGCGAATATTTGCTTTCAGTAGATCATTAGGCATCATTAATGATTATATAGTTATTTTAATTTAATATTTCAAACAAAATAAGTCCGAATAAACGGGGATGTTCTTGATGGGCAGGTGCTAAGCCGCTAGATGTACTACGTGAGAATGTTTACAGCTAGTGATTAGTATAGGCCAGTTTCAGGGCATTCGCGTTGCAAAGTTTTTGATCACCAAGGCACTATGTGAAAATGTATGTTTTTGGTGAAATAAAATTAGCTTCGTATTAATAAATTTATTATCAAGATTCAAAAATTGTCTTTTATCTAAAAGAACAACATAATATTTTTTTTATTTAACCAGCATTAATTTAATATAAGCTTCACACAAACATTATAAGTCAAAAATGAGTTAATAATAATAATGAATAAATGTTTTCTTTCCTCATTATTTGTAATACAAAAATGGATATAGATACAATATAATAATGTTATTTATGATTGACTTTCTCATAAAATATGAATATAATTTCTACATGAGATTTACATCTTTGGTTTATTTTTTTAACAAACAAAAAAACTAAATACCAGAATAGAAGAAGCAAAACTCACTGCAAGAACTAATAAGAACTTTCAAAATACTATGCTGTTAAGAAATAAGCTTATAGGTAGAATATAATGAATTTGTCATTTACTAGCATTTATTCAAATTATTGAGTATACAGCCATAATATTGTAACAATACCTTTTAATAAATAAAGGGTATAATTACATTCAGGTAAATTCAAATTCTTTAATGTGACTAATCCCTATATTTATTTCCTTTAACTATAAAATTATGATAAATACAATGCTATTTTAATATCAATTTTTCTATTTATCTCAGGTATTTTATTATTATGCCCTTAACTAACTCAGAAATTGTTTATAATAATTAACATTTCAATACTTACATTTTACTAACTTCACTTTATTCATAAAGATCGAACAGTTGCCTATTCATAAGCTAATCAACAACAATGAATATAAAATGACGTTCGTATATTTATTATTCTATAATTGTAATTTATATTTACTATACCGGTTATATTCAAGTGATTAATTATATGTGAATTAAGTTATCTTAAAATATCACTTTAAATGGATACTATTTTAAGGTATGTACTAAAATATTTCTCTACTAATATAATTTCTTACTGTCATAGATCTTCCTATTGGAGGAAATTTACTACAATATCATCAAAAAGAACACATATGTGAAAATACCCAGCTTGTTTAACCAACATATAAAGTAATTTGAATATAAGAATTTAGTTGTAAATGCACTCTAATATGAACGAATTTTAATCATTTATAAAATACTGTATAGTATCTTGTATATTATCATATATACACAAACTTATTACGTATTTGGGTTGCCAATCAGTTCCTTTTCCGTAAAAGAAAATAGTTTTCTAATTATGACACATTCTGTGTATTCTAAAAATTAATAGGATGTCAAAAATTAATGCTGTGAATTAGAGATTTTAAATATCTGTGATTTATAATCACTTCCAGTAAATTGTAGAATAAATTATGTGTTTTCAAACTCTTAGATAAACTCTACTCTATGTATAATTACACAAATACAAATTATATCAATTAACAATACGACCTGTCAGATTTTATATACCGGCATTCTTTCTTGTACTTCAATAAAATTTCTTTATAGTCCTTTGACGAAATTTCCTGGCTACGATGAAGTTCCAATTCTTACTCTGTCTTTCTGGGATACTCGGAATATGGATGGTTATTATTTTGGACCTTGAATTATTCCTCTGTTTCACTGGAACGTTTGCACCTGGATTGAACCGCTATCCTGTCGTACCTTAGATATTTGTATTCCCTGGAAATCTCGAATCTTGGATGAAACTGGAATCTCGAACTATGGACTGCCGTAATTGGAATATCGGACTATGAACTGCTGGATATTATCGCTATTCGGTACACCTCAGAAATAATTATCACCTGGAATCTTGAACCTTGGAATTCTTCTCGGATTTACATCAATATGGTATGTATTTTTATTTATATGCTTGATCAACAAATTATTTATAATTCACTTCTCGTCTTTAGTACATGGAAGTGATTCCTTTACTTTCAATCCTTTTTGTTAATATCGCCGTATAAAGTAACATGAATTATCTTATATAACAATTTTTATTCTCCTAAAAAAAAATCACTTTCTTCTCCCCGTAAACTATTACACTATTATCACACTTTTATGTTATTTGAAATACTTTTTATGTGCGTTTATCGGAGAAGAACTTTGTCTTTCCGAGAAACACAACCGCTTCTCTCAACAAACGTTTTAATCATTTTCTTTTTTTATTTATCCCTCATATCCTTGGCAATAATTCATTAATTCTCAACATCCAATGATCTTTGTACACACATTTTATTAATCCAAAACATATTTTAATTTGTGCTTGAATATTTTAAATACCTTTATAAATTCCAAAAATTTATCATTTTAATTCTTTACTTTATTTTTAAAAACTTTTAACACGCTTCGGCAAACGAATACCCAATACTATAACATAATTATTTAAAATGTCAAAATCTGACACATCTCAAATTTGAATCTAGGCGCGCAAACTATACATCATTTTATTGCATTTATATTTCAAAATTCACACTAATTATCACTACTTATCAATAGTGTTAATTAAACAAGCTTTTACAAAATAATATTTCATATGAAAATACATCAAGTAATATTTAAATCTCTAATTTCAGAACTGGACAAAATTAATGCAACAAAGTAACCTGATAGGCACCCGACTATGCACGATGCATGAAGAAAACCACAATGTTATCCGATAGGCAACCAACTTTGCACGATACATGAAAAAAAACAAGAAAATATCCATTTAATATTCTCACAATTAGTTTAAGTATAACTCAAACATTCCAACAACTATTTACTTAATTAAAATTCGATCTATTAAACATTTCAAACTTTCATTTTTTATTCTCACTAAAAGCACATATACAGTATGGTTGGTTAATACTATTCCCATATATTATTGTTGGTTGATGCTGGTGAACTACCACAATATATATGGCTGTACCCAACGTGTGGTAATGTTACATTTTCATTTCAAATAAGAAATTTACCAGTTTTAACAGTGTAGCAGCCACCACAGCAATATGTGGAATTTATTTATATTGCAATTTCCACGCTATGTTATTTACGCTATATTCTTCTTTTTTTTTACCAAAGTTTAAACAATTAATTTTGCAATTTTTTTAGATTTAGTTTTATTTACAAAAATAAATTATTATAAGATATGATTAGGTATTTTATTTATTATTTTACTTATGTTTCAGATTTTTTTATTTTTCGGATCTAGTATAGGCTTTTAACGTCCTATTTCCAGTTTTTTTGATCCTATTTTTCAACTTTTAAATTCCTAGAAATCCGTACTCTAATAATAAGAAAAGTAAAATAAAAAAGAAATTATTTCAAACTGTGGGGTTTATTTGTACATCTCATTATTTATTAAGCCTTCGCCTAAGACGGGATCAGAACTTCGTTCTATCCGTCTCGTAAACAGGCATTCTTTACATCCTTTTCCACGGCTTAAATGTTAAATAAGCATGCATCTCGTGTTGTTATATTACAGTCGGCGGTTATATGAAAATATCGATCAGGATGGAGGCGGTCGGCCGCTATTTCAACCGTCTCCCGTAAATATTTCACGTTCCTGCAGACATCTAATTATAGTCAAATTTTTTCTTTTTCATTTTCCTTTTTTCGTTCTACCTTCCCCCAGGAACCGCATAAACGTTACGTAAATATAGCCCCTAATCCGGGCTTTTAATTCGAGAAAATTTAGTATCAATAATACGTCTTTTCCAGGCTTACTTCGCCAAATTAAAAACGGAACGAAATGAGAAACCGTTAGACCAAGCCGACGGATTTATATCGAACTCTAGTTTTGATGCTGGGTGTATATACAGGGTGTTTCTTAATAGCATGCTAATATTTAAGGGGGTTATCCTTGGATCCATTTTATAAAAAAAACTTCATATGAACATATGTCCTAAATGTCTTAACTTTTGAACTGTAGTGTGCTACAGTTAGTCCAAAAAATCTGAAAAAAACACCAAAATAAAATCGAAACAGCTAATTTTCGGTAAAAATGCAAAAATAGGTCGATTAGTATTTTCAAAAAGCTACCAATGTTTGGTTTTCTAAATGACATCAATCATCTCATCAATTTTTTTTCATTTACATTTTTTTTATGATGTCATAACTTTTCCAAAATTTCATCAAAATACCAAACAGATACTATCAAAAGAAATATTTTTGAAAATATAGTCAGTTATACGGTCAGTTAGTATTTTCAAAACTCTTTCTGTTGATAGTACCCGCTTGGTTTTTTAATGATCTTGGAAAAGTTATGAAAAAAACAACAGGTCATGTTCTAATTTTTTTCAAAAATCCTGCGTTTATATCTGTCTATTTCCAGAATGCGAGATAGACTATCCTAATCATATATGATCATAGAAACATTAATACTAGAAAGAGTACCAACTCAAAAGTATCAAATCATAGAGCACCATTGAAGCTCACCACTAATGTCCCGCGGAACTACTGACCATATTCGATGAAAAAAAATGAGGTGTGGCCACCACACGACTTTCTTATACGTATGAGCATTTCAAACTATACAATTTTTAGAATTTTTTTATACAAAAATTATTCAAAATCCTATTCTAAGTACTTTCATTCTCTTAATAAATCGCTATAGAATGCATCCTTTGCAAGATATTCGAAAAAAAGTGCTACTCGCTAAGAGTAAAAGTGCTACTTCCGGTCCGAATTTTGAAATTTCATGTATACAAAAAATATTGCAAATTCAACTCTAATTACTTTTGTACTCTTAATAAATATATATAGAATGCATAATTTACGACATATTTGCAAAAAACCGCTATTCGGTAAGAGTAAAAGTGGTACTTCCGGTCCGAATTTTGAAATTCTTTTTATACAAAAGATATTTAAAATTTTCATGTAAATACTTTTATACTCGTAATGTACCTGCCTAGAAAGCATGACTTGCGAGATATTCACAAAAAACCGATTTTCGATAAGAGTAAAAGACCTACTTCCTGTAGGAATTTCGAAAAACTTTTTAAATAAAATTGTTCTCAATTTTAATTTTAAGTACATATGAATTCTTTATAAATTTGTATAAACTTAGTATTTGACGAAATATTGGCAAAATTCGATTTTTATACTGAAGTAAACTGCTACTTCCGGTCTACCGATTTTACTGAAAAACTAATCAGATCTCAAGAGGGAGATTATACACGTAAATACAAAATTTGGAATTGGTATCTCCAGCGGTTTGACCGCTATCGTGGTCACAGACAGACAGACAGACAGACAGACAGACAGACACACACACACACAGACATTTTTTAAAAACCACTTTTTTGGTATCAGGGGACCTCAAAACGTGGACATCTGCAAAAATCTCGAGGTCGAAAATTTTCATCATCACAATACTTCCTTATACTACGTATAAGAAAGTAAAATGAGGTGGAAGTTTTAAATGCTTTTATTGTCTTAAAAAAATAAATGTGTGGCTAAATGTGGCACACCTGTTCAAATTGTGAAAATTTATTTCTACAGATAGAATGCATATTTTGCGATATATCTACAAAAAAGAAACTCCTATCAGATAAGACTAAAAGTGGTACGACCAGTTCGAATTTTTATTTTCTTTTTATATTAAAATTATTTAAATTCAAGCTTTACATACTTAATACTCTCAATATATCTGTCTAGAAAGCATAACTTGCAATGCTTCCGATCTACTAATTTCACTAAAAATCTAGCAAAAATCACTATACTCTTAAATACAAGGTTTGGTATTGATATCTTCAGTAGTTCGTCCGTTATCGTGGTCACACACACACACACATCTTTCAAAAACCACTTTTTCGAATATAAGGGGAGTTCAAAACGTTATAATTCAACAAGAAGATTGTTTTGAATGAAAATTTGATTGCACAGTAGAATCACAAAGATCAAAATACCAAGTCTCAATTCTACACGTCGAACATGTCAACTACTTCGGTTATAAAATGTACTTTCTTGAAATATGGTGAAGGAAACCGGAAGTGTAGGAAAAATGGAGCTATAAAGGTTAGTTATATTGCGATGATAGTACTGAAATATAACAGATAACCAGACGTGCTATAAAAAAAATACATATGGTCAAAGTTTTATTTTAAATATTAAATAAATGAGAGGCTGATACATGAGCTCGTTGCCACCCGGTATATTCTAACAACAATGTAAATGTGAGTTATCAGTAGGGGGCGGCCATGACCGGTTTAAACTACGACGAAGTTACAACGGAGCAAATAAATAATGTAAACAACACCCACTTACTGAATAGCGCTAATTCATATGGTGAACCGCAACACCTGGTTACGCCCGAGCAGTGCCCGAGAATGAGAGCAAAAAATTCCCATAAAATAAGGAATTTACGAGTAAAATCCTTTCTACATCGGCGTAGATGTGAGCGTGAGGGGTTTTTAAAATTTATTATATTCACCTTATATTTCATATTTAGTTTCAATAACATACGCGTACATTTTTAGTTATCATTTATTTAAATCTAGAATGTTGTTTATGTTACTTTCTCCGATATGAAAATGAATTGTCAGTGATTCCGAAATTTATTACAAAGTCTGTAAAATAATGTTACAGAATGCCAAAATATCGCACGTTCGTCACTTAGCTTTGCTAAAACAGACACAGAAATAGTTTTTAGTCAGTATTTCGATAGTTTACAAAATTTCGTTACATGTTTAAATGACGATGCTCGATGTATTTCTGAGTGCAAGGAGCTAACACAAATCCCAAATTTAAAAAATCAGTTGTTATTCCTTCACGAACACATTGGAAATTTGCCTAAACTAATCACATATTTTGAAAATCGAATCTCAAATTAAAAATTGGATTAACGACATTAGATGTGAGCTATTAATAATTTCAAAAGTATTCCAAGTGACTTCGGATGTGACCTTCGGCAAAAGTTAGACGCAGTTTTTAATAGAAATCCAGATTTAATAACATTGCGGCAATTGTGTATGCTAAACACGTTGAAATAAAAGAATATTTTCAGTACGCACCTATAACCAGTTGCGTTGCAGAAAACAAGTTTTCTATCTACAAGAATGTACTTAATTCAAAATTAAAAAACTTACAGAAGAGAAAATGAACAAATAATAAGGTATTTTGTATTTTATAGATCACCAGCCACTTGTTATCCAATTATATAAATAAAATTAAAACCTCTTTAAAAATACAACATTTCAATAGTGCGCCCGTGGGCGATGAGTTATCAACCGCTCGTGTCCGCCCCCTAGTTATGAGATGTACAGTTGGTATTTCTGACTACAATTACACTAAAAATTATTACAAAGTAAAAGTTTTTTTACATATTATATTGATTATATTATATATATGTAATAAATCCCCTTACGTTTCAATTTATCTGAAGAAATTATCTGATCAAAATATAAATATTCAATTACTTCTTCGATCAAAATTCTAATTTCTAGTCAAAATAATATTATCAGTTGAGCTCCCATTAGTACCATAGCAATATTTACCGATATCATAACTTTCTTGATATCCCCTTTATTACTTATATTTATAAATACGCACACTCACAAAAAAAGAATGCAGCCCTGAAAATAGGAATTTCAGAACAATAGAAACCAACAAAAGTCGTAATCCATCAGAGTGAATAATGGGTGGTATTTTCCCCAAAACTGAAAATGAAAAATAGGGGGCAGCTTTTCGAGATCGCAGCATATATCTCTGTGTCATATCTGCCCATCCTAATATTTCAGGAATCTATTGATTCCGGTTCATTCTTTCTTTCTCGCCACGTGAAATCAGAATATTTCCAATTTCTGTACGTTTTCACTTTGAACGTGCAAAACACATGAAATAATATTGATGATAATAATATTAACCCTAAAATCGCAACACAAAATATTTAGATACCCAGTGATACTCTTTGTGAACATGTATAGTTTAGTATATATTTTACAGAAAATCATAATATTGATGCTGTTGATCGTTAATTTGTGGTGTGACACAAATAAAAAACACTTTTATTATGTTTCTTACAGTTTATAACGTAAATTTGTCATTGGCATTCCCTACGATGTTTATTATTATCCACATAATTGTCATTATTACGAGTTTATTGGGTTGCAGTTGTACCGCACTGTTCAAGTGGACTGACAGACATCGACCTACATATTTCAACGTGACACCTCTAACAGCTGTTATACAGCCATATCATTTAGATTTAGAATTTTAAGAACTATGTCCATTAAGTGACTGCATTCAGACTGTCTGTTTTGTTTATGTTATGCAATTGCTATGTTTTTCATTCATTTATACTTATTTTTACTGTAACAGGTAGGAATACCTGTTATGGTTCAGTAACAATCATTGTTGTCGGTGTGACAAGTAGCATGTGTAATCACAGAGGTTTTGAAGCGGCTCTACTCATGCGCTTCTTTTTGTCAATTGACCGGCACATATAAACTATGCCGAGAGAATTTTAGCTTCGTTTTAATTGCGAGCCTCATAAGACTTTAGGGTAAGCTCAATTTTTAATAATACCATTTAATTTAAATCTCAAGTCATCATGCTTAGTAATGATAATAAGTAATGCACCTGTTGATAATTGTTTCTAATTCTACAAGCACTATTTGTAACGCATTTATTTTTAACCTCAGAAGAAACACATGCTAATTGTTATTTCGACTTTTAGGCTTTTAAGGAAATCCTTGTATTAAGGAGAATCCTTGGTTTAAGGAGAATCCTTTGAAAGGGAATTCTTTGTTACCATTTAATGGAGAGTAAGAGTGCAAGTAACAACGTAAGCAGACTATGTGTAACCAGCAAATGAACATCTAAATAAGAAGTACTTTATGGAACGTGTTCTTAAGAACGATGTGGCAAGCTCTTAGGCAAAGAATGCAGAAATATATATCTTATATGTTGTTCGGAGATTGTTTGTATGCAAGAACTCCGGAATAACCTCTCTTTAGCTTTGTGGTCAACAAGAGCATTGTTGTATTTTGGAAGCTTTGTAGTTAATTATATTTGTATTAAGTATTATGCACATTATATCACCTAATGTGTGTTATTTATAAGTCGAAAGAGAAACTCTTAACAGCTGTTATAGCCAGATCATATTTGTTTAGGATTTTTGAGAACTGTGTTCATTAATTGAGTACTGTCAACAGTCTTTGTGTGTTTGTGATATACAGTAGCTGTGTTTTCATTGATATATATTACTATTAATTATACAATTAAATTAGAGCTTGTGTGTGATTTTATGTTTTTGTTCTTAAAAACATGTGGTGCTTATTATAATAATAACACATATTATTATTATTATTATTATTATTATTATTATTATTATTATTGACCCACGGCCTTTTGCACCGACTAACGAGTTACAGGGGCAACGTTCTTGATTTTTGCTTTAATTATTGAGCAAGTTCAATGACATATTAAAAGTGACATCCTTTTATTGGACCAAAACATCTAGTCAATAACAAGGGTGGTGGCATTACTACTAATTATACTCTTAATTAAATCTGTGAGTTTGATTGCTGTCGCTATAAGGCCTATTCCCAGTTTTCATGTTTTTATTAAAAAAATATGAGACCCACGACCTTTTCCACCGACTAACCGATTTTCGCTTTAATCATTAAGCAAGTTCAATTACATATCGGAGTGTCGTTCCTTATTGGACCAAAACATCTAGCCAATGATCTTAGGTTACCTAGTGGCGCTTTCCAAAATTTATCGCAAAATCACAAAAACGGCGATGACAATCAATTTCGATGACCCGTTATTACTTGACAGATAAAATTTGACGTCAATTATATTTATTAGCCCATCTCGGTTCCCATAACGGTTCTTTTATATGGTTGTAATTAACGCCGAAGAAACGTCAAACTAATTCTGAAGCAACCAGTACAGATTTTATTTTATGTAAATATAGTCATTTTTTCCAGTCCTCAAAATTTAATGACCACGGGCTCCATCGAACATACCACATCGCGATCTAAAGATTTTTTTGAGGTACGCACGGATAAATCGTCCTAATCCTGACTCGGATCTCAATTCTACCCCTTTTCTTGTATTCCTTTTGCCGTAATCCAACACCCTTGTTCGGATTTGGCAACTAGATATCGTAATTCATCCATTATAATTCAGATTACGCACCCGTTCGTACGCGTTCCGAGGACAACGCTGCCGCAAAGTTCACTCTTCCCCCATGAGTATTCACGGCGTGGGCCCCGACCGAACGGTGTGTCATACACGTGGCGAAAACGGGCTCGCCCTGCACCGACGGCGAAATGCGCGTCTTGCCCCTGAAGGGTGGAAAATTGATCGCGAGATGCCCGGGATGATATCGCACAAATATATTTTGCGTGCACGGCGCTGTTTCACGATATCGTCGTAAGGATTCGCGGAAGCGTTTAAGGAATACAAAACAAGCGAAAATATATTGCATATGTATCACTGCAAATACGAGGGTTGTTCGAAACATTTTAAGATTAACCTTTTTTGAACCAATAGAAAGAAAAAAAATGAAAAAGCAGAAGCCCTAACGCAATCAATGGAAGTGCAATTCACTCTCAACTGGGATGAAGTAGACATGCAACACGTAGTGCAGATTCACAAAATAGTAAGGAGAAAAATACGCGAACCCCACTCCCCCAACAACGACCCAGTCACAGCCGAGAACCTAAAAGCAATTCTTAAAGCACTAAATCCCAAAAGAGCTTTTGGTATAGGCAACATCACCAACAGATCACTACAAAACCTCCCCCCAAAAGCAATAATGTTAATTCCAGCAATAGCAAAGTCCATTATCAGACTCCAAACATTCTCAAAAATATGGAAACATGAAACCAGAAAAACCGAAAACAATACCAAGCAGCTACAGACCCATATGCCTGTTACCATTCATTAGCAAAGTGATACAAAAAACCATCCTACAGAAGATAAAGTACTCTGACACTCAAAACATAATACCAGAAGATCAACACGGGTTTAGAGAAGAACATTCAACGATAACATAACTTTCAAGAGTCACTGAAATTATCCAAGAAGGATTCAACAAAAACCAAGTGACAGCAGCTCTATTAAACGCAGACTCCCTCGGGCCAAGTTTCCGGTTTAGTCAAGTCCTCCAAGTATTAAGCAGGTGCAGACACTTTAAAGGACGAATAAATTTCGGTAAATTTACTATGTAGTTGTTAACACTGTATATCACTTATTTTAATTGATTTTAGGAAGTTTATTATATCATCCGATTTCATATTTGGAGCCAAACGGTAAACATGCAAATAACAAAATTTACCCAGTCCTCTTACGGTAGAGCTTTCTTTGTTGCTACCTACTATTACATTAAGTTTTTTAGATTTTTTCGTCTTCATGACCGTTGTCCATTTTTCACTGGACTACGATTTATTATTATTGAAAGTAGTATCTTCTTTAGGGGCAATTTTTACGTTTGTTCCGTGTGCAGGCTCCACCGTCGGTCTTAGATCGACGATATTTTCTTGCAACGTGTCCCTGCTTTTTGCGGTATTAGCAAAAGAAACAGAACCAGTTTTTATTCGATCCGACGACACCAGAGTTTTATTATTTTTACTTACATTGATATTCATATGACAATTTTTGTTTGTTAATAAACCAATCAGCTCTACGTTGCTTTCCTTAAGAATTTGAACTTCATCCTTTAGTTCATAGGCACTTTAATCGTTTACACACTACAGACCACACAGAAATACGTGATACTCTGATTGTTTTACCACGTTTACTGTAATTTGTTTGTCGTAAAGTTATGCTTTCCGTGGTACTTTCTTAGAAGTAGAAATTATAGTGGATGCATTCATTATCCCGTGTGATTCCTATTATTATTATTATTAGAACTTGTTGGATTTTCTATACTAAGGGAGGTTTTTTGTTGCTAAATTTTTATTTTGATTTTTAGTAATTTATTATTTTCAAATGTTAACTTCCTATGCGGTTTGACTATCATTGTAGATTGAGTTAGTTTGATTGCCGAATGCCTAGCGTTTGACCGTCTTGTTTCCTGGGCATTGGCACTTATGTATTCGGGCTTGTGACATGCGATATTTAGTGATTGATTCTACCGCAACTTTTACACACAAAAGATCAGAAGTTAAAAAAAAATATCATTGACCAACTTGAATGTAGAAAACATTTTCCTATAAAAACACATTAGGAAATCTCTTTATGACCTAAATCTAACGGAATAGTTATATTGAAATAACAGAGGATTTACTGTACTTCTAGATAGGTAGTAGGTGATCTAATAAATACTACAAAAAATGAATGAGAAAAAGAAAAAGTGCGGGACATGAGAAAGTGGAGAAAGAGTGTGGAGAAAGCAAGAATAGCTACATGGTTATAAGAGAAAAGGGAAACAACACGAGTGAAGTGATCACCCACACTAAACCGGTCAATACACTGCTGCAAGCGACAAAACTTTTATTGGTGGTTTGGAACCAAACTACGTTTCTATTAGTGGATTGGAAGTTTACTAGGCATGATGCAATCTATAAGTGTTACGTATAAGCACAGACTAAACAAACTCAGACTGGTAACAAAATCCCAAATTTTATCCAGATTATGCCTCCTGGTTTAGCAAATAAAAACATCAATTCTCTACCATCTTTGTCGTATTAACTTAACTGGAGATGAGATGACGCTAGCGTCATTTGAATTTTTTGCTATGTTGTGGTTATATGTCATTCCAAACAACATTTCAAATTCGATGTATTTGAGTGATTTTATGTGTCATGTGAAAGTATAATAAACAGAGATTTCTATTGATAATAAAAATCCAAGTATTAGTATTTTTTAAACGTACAAGTTGAAGGTATGTGTGATTTGTCCAATGGTTCTCTGTATTTTTCTATTACATTAATAACGTATTAAATACGCATATTCTATAAACAAACTCATTTCAAATTCAAAAATATAACGAATATTAAATGACTTGGATATGTATGTTACGCCACTGAACACATAATCCTTTTTTTAAATTATTATTGCCTATGTTGAATGCCAATGAAATAACTTACTTAAAAGTGATATTCTTTGTTCTTGCCGTTTTAGAACGACCACAAGCCACACAATTCACCATTATAGAAACACTAAAACGTCATTTTTGACATAACAGGATATAACTGACCTCCCTTAAAGTGGTAACTTCCGTCTAAAAAATACCTATTCCCCCACCACGTTATTATCTCTCCTGTTCTATTCTTTACAGTAGGTTGCCGGTCTGGGTTTGTTTAGTCTGTGATATATGTCAAAAATGTCAAATATCATTTGACAACTCATATCTCGTTCAAAAATACAATACACATCCCTCTGTGCAGAAATAACTTTAAAAATTATATTTTAGATAAAAATTAAATAAATCATGCCTGCACGTGGAGAATGGCAAACGCCAGTAGCTTTTATGCGAAATCGTGAACAAATGTATACTAAATTAGAGGCTACTAAAGTGAGGAAATAAGTTGTATTTTTATAAACTGCTAGTATATAATCTTTGCTTAACTTGATTTATTAGATACTGAAGCCTCTGGATTTAGAAAAAGAAATTTCGTACTTCAACAGCGAACGAGCCAAGGGTTACACGGCAGCTTTCGATCTCTTCTTCGCATATACTAAGACATTCCCTCTGTTTGACGAGAGAAAACTTAGAGATGATAGGAAATTCTTACCTGATATATGGGAAAACATATACGAACAGGTACGAAATCATTTTTACATTTAATTATAATACAGATTCAAATGCAAATTAAATTATTGCCCCGCCATTAAGATTTATTTAAATGTAATATAATTTTACATCATATAGATAATGCTACTATAGTGCGTGTGTTGCATTTTCGTAATGTGTAATTCTTCGTCCCGACTAAAGGAAATAGTAAGATAGTCTCTACTGCGCATGTATATCAGCGCTTTTTTTTATGTCGGAATGTTGGTGTTTCTAGAATGTATACTGGTAATGATCATTAGCGTCTTACTAACCAATTATTTTTTTTTTTTGATTTTCGTTTTCATTTACTTTATTATTTTACGTATTTATTGCTAGAAAGGCTTTTCTTAATGCCACTTTTTACATCCGTATATTAATATCGGCAAGCGACGAAGTAGTCATATATACATATATATATTCGTATAAAACTACATGACAGGTACAAGAAAAGAAACATATAAATTATATTACAAAAGTAGGAATATATTTAGAAGGGGCATAACTGCAGGGGGGGGGCTCTAAAACACTGCACCATTTGGTGCATTTTGGGATGTAGGAAAAAACCTGCAGAATAAAAAACCTACATGACAGTACCACAAAACTAAAGGTCTTTAGTTGTTAAGATCCAAGCAACAGCCTCTGAGTTAAATTATGTAAGTCCGTGTATCCAAATTCAAACTTAGCTAAAGGACATTCTTCAACAATATGTATAACTGTTTCAATCTCAGCTCCGCAATCACAAGCTGGACCCGCGATCATATTCCAAATGAAAAACATACTGTTCTCCTCTTGAAACCAGTCAATTCACTGATGCTGCATGAATTTCATTTATCTTTGGATATACCTTCGATATTAAGTTGACAAATCTTAACAACTGGACCAATATTCCTAAAAGAAATACAATATGACTTTAAACTTGGAAAATGATACCTGTCATATGACCGTGAGGATCGTAGGATCTTGTACGGTCTTCCAAGTGATGGTTATTATGGACACCATTATATTCTCCATAAGTAGTCATAATAGGTGGAGACAAATATAATCAAGATTGGCTTTTAGGTTACCGATGGTTTCCACAGATCTGCACAACAAATTTATTGTTGAGGCATATTTTCGTTTAGGAATATATGTTTCTTATTTTTATATATACAAGAGTATTTAATCATCTTTATTAGGCAATGTATAATATATTAATATATTAACTTAAAAAGACTTGATGACTCTTCTTTATTTTCAAACGTTTTCTGCATGTTGGACAATTCTTTTGTTATGTAAGCCAGTTTTCTATACAATTTTTACAAAATACATGACCACAAAAGGTGGACCATGCTGTTAATTCTGTTCCTAATGTTTCTAAACATATGGGACATGCCTATTTTGGTTTGTTTTCTGGCATTTTTGGGGCTGACTTAATTGGCAAGGAAGCTTCCTCGGCTGATGACTTTATTGCACTTTTATCTGTGCAAACATAAATCACAGGATCATCTGTAAAAATATTTTCATTAAAGAGTTCTAAGGAACTGGCCAGCAATTGAACTTTCTCCTTACACATGTCTTCATATGACTTCCCGTAACTTCCATTTAAACGCTCTTTTTTGTTACTAATAAATCTTCCACGAAGTCTGTAGTATCACAAGCAATATCACTTGATGATGGTGTACCATTTTTTATTCTGTCTTTATCTGATTATAGAAATTTGTGACATCAAAAGTCATGCCACTTGTTGACGGAATACTGTTACTTATTCTAGTGTCATATCTGACTTGAAAAACATTATTTACGCCACTTCCAATGTCTGATAATTCATTTTTGGGAGTATTATCAAAGTCTTCATCTGATGAATCAGATATTTCATATAGTTTCTTGCTTCTAGCCTTTTCTTTCATTTTTTTTTGGCAACATGATATCTATCATGTTTACACCATTTAAATAATATAATATAATGTATACGCAATCATCAAGGAATATGGGATTATTCCTATCAAAATTGCCAGCAGCAATTTCAAGAAGAATTTCCCAATGTAAAATTTACACATTATTGTTTTGTACAGCATGTTCCTCGTGTGATAGACAGATTTTGCAAAACAGGGAATGTTGCGAAAGGAAAAATCCACAGGTCGTTCTACTATTTTAACTGAATAAGTTGTTGCAGATGTTAGTCAAAAAATGGATATGCGTCCTAAAAATCTTTACGGTGCTTATCAGCCCAAACAAATTTACAGTCATTTTCTTTTGCTTTTCCGCTTTTGCCATTTGCCATTTACTATTTGTCAAATGACTTTCCAATTATTTTATACAGTAGGCTTCCTTTATCAAATAAATTCCGTTTCTGTCAATTGGTTTTCCTTATATGTCAATTTAGTTTCACGTGCACAAATATTTGCATTATTACAATGGAAAATAATAACAATAATCATCAGAGAAGGAATAATATTAAGATAAGCAATTAAGTACGCGAATTGATCATTAATTCTTTGAATAATGGTGCTACGATGAAGAATTTTGAACGGCAGCTTGGAGTTTTGCCGGATATAGTTAGAAAAATTTATGCGACATACAGGAGAACTAATAATACTACAAAAGTAAGTGCAGGACATCGGCAGCAAACATTATTAAATGCTCAAAAAAAAACAAATTTGTGAATGGGTTAACCTGGGATGTTCTTTAACCCTCCGCCAGTTGCAAGAAAATTGCTTAAACTAATGGCCACTTCAACAAATATCACTATCTACGATTAATAAAGCTCTTAAGAACTAACATAATTGTGTTAAAAAAGTGTCATTTGTTCCTGAAAGAAAAAATACACCCGACTTTATTCAAGCTCACTTTGATTACGCAGAATGATGTTTGAAGAAGAAAAAATGTTCTTTATTGACGAATACGGAATACAAACATATTCCCTCATCTCATACGGAAGCTCTGTGAAAAATGCCAGAGTATCAACAATAAAAGCACAGTTAAGAGGTTGCAATTATTCTATTGCCACATTCCAGACTTTCTGTCGCCGAGTGCATGATTTACGACTTGTTTACCGGCAGTTTATTTACGATTTGTTTACCGGTACGTTTTTGCCGTCGCCCGGATGTCTGCTTCTTTTGTGGGCTTGTTTCGTTACATTATTATTATTATTATGAGGCAGTACGTTATGTTTATATTACATAGATGTTACACTGTGTTTGTATCTAAATACAAAATAAATTTCTCACTTGTAAATGTGATAAATTGCTATATTTTTTTATAAAATGGTAGAGGTATACATACCTGCATATAAATATGAAAAGCAATTGATATAAAAGGAAAGTAATTGGACAAACTCAGCTGACGTTTAAAAACAACGAAAGTCATTTGACAAATAGTGAAACGTAATTGACAAAAGCGGAAAAGCAAAAGAAAATGGCTGTATTACTTGGCACCTGTCAAAGCGCTTGCAAGAAAGTTCTTCATTTACATCGATACAAAATAACTCGTGAATTGTTACTTCTGTATTTTCCCCGTCGTACACAGTACTGTGAATGGTTCAATAAAGTTTTAAGCAATGACGATATCTTGGATATTACTCTCTTCAGCGATGAAGAATGGTTCCATCTCAGTATATCACAAAACAATAGAATTTGGTCTGCAGAAAATCCTCATATTTTCATAGAAACTCCGTTACATCCTCAAAAGATGAAAGAAGGACCAATGATTCTTCTTCTTGACATCGGTAACCATACACCGATGGTTAGCGATGTCAAGAAGGAGAATCATCTGTCGTATCTTATGTTGTTAGTATTGATGCAAATGCCTATCAATATCTACTTTTAAATCCTTTTATTAAGCAACTTCACAATGATGAGTTGCAACGTGGTAATTTCCAAGAGGATGACGCTACAGCCCACACTGTTCAAAGAACATTAGATTATCTACAACAGTTTTTCGGGGACAGATTAATAAGTAGAGACCGGTGACCTCTTCGGTCACCAGATTTGACCCCTTTGGATTATTTCATGTTTGGTTATTTAAAGAATAAGGTTCATTCTAACCGTGTCCATACATTGGAGGAATTACAACATACAATTTCGGAAACTGTAAATGACATTAGACCAGAAATATTATACAATGTGTTCGACAATATGACAAGAAGAGTGAATTTGTGTTGAATTTACATGGGCAGCATTTTGTACCAATGTTGTAATTTGCAACATTTTAAATGATAAATATCTACAATTTTAATCATGTATATACACTCTGTATACGGATTGGCTGACAAAAAATTCCCCACGCTGTAGCTCCGTTATTTACTATCCGATTTTAAAAAACGAAATTTCAAATAAAATGGTTAAGTAAATACTATCAATTGGCATAATCAAAATATTATTAGGAACAAAAAGTTTGAACATGCGATAGTCATTTTTTTTTTTTAATGGCAAGGAAAAAAAATACAAATAAATACGAAACTTATCTACAAATATTGTTCAAATTGTCTGCCACCTTGTTGAAGACATAGTTGACACCTTCTAATTACTCCGTTAGTGGCGTTGAGTATAAAATTAGGAGGTATTTCGCGGCAAGAATTCAGAATTCTTTGCCGTAAAATGTCAATATTTTCCGGACTAGTAAAATAAACCCGATCTTGAAGATAGCCCCATAACTAAAAATCCAGCGGCGTAAGGTAGAGCGAACGAGCGGGCCATTGAATTGGTCCATTGGTCCCTATCCACCTCTCAGCAAATCTCGCATTTAACCATTCAATGATTAAGGCATTATGAGGAGGGGCGCCATCTTGCTGAAAGTACATTCTGTTTAGCTCGGCAATTGGCAAATCCTCTAAAAAGTTTGTAATGCTTTCACGCAATAGTTGATGGTATCTTGCTTGATTTAAGATGCCATCTATGAAATATGGGCCAATTAATCGATCACCCCAAGGACCGCACCATACATTTAAACTGAATCTTTGCTGAAAATTATTCTCAATTATAATTCTTGGTTTTCTTGGCTCCAAAATCGGTTGTTCTTTCTGATAAAAAGGCCATTATTATTGAAACTGCATTCGTCCGACCAAATAATTTTTCGATAAAAATTACGATCTCGTTGTGTAACATTTAAGAAAAAATTGCAAAATTGCATTTTTCGACCATGATCATTTTCCAATGGTGCTTGTACTTTTTGAGAGATGTATGGTAGGAACTTGTGCTTTTTGAGTATCGCTTGTGTTGTTTGGTGCGATACGCCGACCTCATTTGCAATTCTCCGAGTAGAAGTCCATGGACTTTCTTCCACACATAAAAGAACATTCAATTCTGTATTTTCCTTAAACTGTCGACTCTTACTTTTTGGCATTTTGAAGGCTCCATATTTTCTTAAATTTTGTTCGATTCTTCCGAAATTACGACGGTCTGGAACCTCTCTTGTCGGATAACAATAACTGTAGTCTCACAGCTTCAGCACTATTTCGATTACATTCAAAGTATACTTGCAACATGTCGGTCAGTTGATTGCTATCGATGATAATGATGAATTAAAATCACAGAAAGAATCAGAACGTTGAACTAATATCACACCGATACACAAGTGTCACAATGACAGTATTTATTAACATTTACATACTGACTGACAGTACTTATTACTTGATGAATTTAATTGCTATCCACGGCACACTTGAAACTTATGTTGAAAAATTTACGTGTTACACATCATCAAAATCAGGAAAACATTATTTATCGCCAACCGTCAGTAAAGCGATGCGTTACCATAGCGTTTTACCGAGGTAAACAAACACTTTATCGTACTGCACAATAAAGTACTTTTTCTATTCCGGTGCTATAAAGTTCACTTTACGACACCCGTTTTGGTTGCATAAAGTATTACTTTATCGCACGCTAATTTTATTTTTTTGAAGTTGGTAACAAAAAAAATGGAACCAAATCGTATTTAAATGTCAAAATATAAGCCTTTAAAGTAACAAAAATGTGCAATAAAATTATACAAAGAATAAAAAGCACACATGCTAACATTTCACTTACTAATTAGCAATATAAATTGTTAAGCAGAGTTGGATGATAAGTTTTCGGATGCTACTATTGACATTTACATACCATGTTGAATAGTACAACTGTTATAAAAGTTTGTTTTGTAGAGAGTTTGTGGACGAAAGATTTTGTAAATTGTCTTCTGCTATTTTGCGAATCTCTGGGGACGTACAGTTATTTATTTCGTCCTTTTTGTTGATAATTTGAAATAATTTATTGTATAAATCAGTCTGAATTTTAAACACAATTACATATAGCACCACCGATATTCAAATATTTAAAACGTTCTACTTAAAAATCAGAGTAACCAACTTCAAAAAAGCAAAATTTCTAAAATATTCGAACAAAACATGTATCTTATTTTAAGCTTTTTTTAACTTTTAATAACCGAAATAGAAAAAATAGTATAAAATACACGTTTCATAAGACATTTTGCGCACTTGTTCTTTAGAAAACTCGCCTAGCGGCTCGTTTTCTAAACTTGAACGCGTGCGCAAAAATCGAGTCTTATGAAACTTGTATTTTAATATACTATTACCTGCCGCTAATATCTGTCAGTATAGCCATGACTGATGACTTTAAACATAAATCGTTTGTCACTGTCATAAACTGTCAAAAATTATTATATCTTTATTTCATAAATTAACAATTTTCACGGCCGGCGATAAAATTTTGTATGCACCACGTCAGTAAAGTACCTTTTCCGTCGACCGTGTATTTACATCCGTTATTAACGTTCTCAAAATCATACATTAATGACCCTTATTAATGCATGATTTTCTGTTAATGAACGATTTTGATGGTTTCCATGGTAACCAAGGAAATCAACAAAATCAAACAACGTCAAACTAAAACGCTATTTACTGTCATTATTAAGCGTGAAACAGAATCGAACGGTTTTTTAGTGTTTTGTATTGCGTTGAATTCTTCCAAGCAATGGACCAACGCTGAAATAAATTCTGTGACAAATATTCGAAGTAGGGAGGTAAACTTACATTCACAAAACCATACAAATTCTAATGCGTGTCCAATTACTTTTAATAATTGTAATATTTCGACTATGAACATATATAATTATAATAATGATCATTAATAAATAAAATAAAAGTTGCAAACTGTTTTTCTCCACTTTAGAAAAATATACGGTCGACGGAAAAGTATTGTAACTAACTCTTACATTAAAATTCGACTAATGTTCTCGAACATTAACGCGTGAGCGCAGCGAGCGCGTTAAAATATCTCGATCATTAATCGCCTTCATTAATGTACTTATTGGTTAAATAACTATTACCGAACTCGTCTGGTAATCGCCGCGCTCGCTTCACTCGCTTGGCTCGTAAATCAGACTCGTTTGATAAAGTATCACTTTACTGACTTGGTACATAAATAACTATTATCTGAAACAAAAATTAAAAATTAATTATTTAAAAAAAAAATTGACTATCGCATGTTTAAACTTTTTGTGGGTTCACAATCAAGGCCACAAAATTACTATCAAAACAAAGAAAAACATAATTTATTTTCATTTTAATTTCTTTGCTTTGATAATATTTTTGTTAAAGCAGAATGTAAAAAAAGCCATTCTTGTTTATCTAGGAAGAAATCTTTTCTTTTCTTCCCTTTTTTTAAGGGTGACTTCACATGTTCCTACATTTCCGGTTACGATAGAATATGGCGATGACTGGCACTATGCCCGGACGTTCAATCCCTTAATTTTCCACGAAGATAAGAAAATTACCTCCTCCTCCTTTTGCCACCATCACGTTGTACTGCAATATGCTGTGACGCGGCGGCGTTCAACACAACACGTAGCCCTTAAAGCTTGAATTTTGGGTCAGCGCACTGTTTCCTTAATGGCCGTGTGCGGTTGGAAATTTAGTGTTATTACTTGGGCGCATGCAATAAACCGATCGCTCTCGCCTCTCTCAGGGCCCATGCCTTCGGTGTCAGATGGGTCCCTGGACTGGTGGAGCAGCGTGGGTTCGTCCCGACATGCTTTTAGGGAAAGCCGCAGCGTTATGAGGCATTTGTCATCTTCAGATGTGGGAATTATTTAAGACAGGACAGAGCCGAAGTTTCGAATACATTATGTATTCAAAATATTTTGCCAATATACGTGGGGTGAATCGGAAGCTTATCGAGGAGAAAGCTCAGACAATTTTTTCCTTGGCAAAATTTTACATTTACGTTTCAATGTAGTAGCTATTAGGATTGTCGGTTGCAGTTCTATTACCTTTAACTACTTATTATATATAAAAAAAATTATACTACATGCAATTATTCTAAGTATATTTGTATTTTATGTACTTTACTAGCAGCACCAACATTTCTTATATAATATTGGGTGGAGATTGTGGCTAAAAATCTGAAACAAAATGCAAAAGGAAAATCCCTTACCACAAAAATTAAAAAAGATATAAAAAATCTATATACGTCCCTAGTAGCACACAATATCGGGCCAACGTTGGCTGTCGGTCGTTTATTTATTGGCCTGACATCGGCGTCTCATATCAATCCGATGTGCAAGTGTTAACATTTTACAACGTTGGATAAATATCACTGCATAATATTGTCCCAATATTTTGCACAGACATTTTTTCGATTTGAGCATTTCATAAGACAAATAAAGTACAGAGAATTTTCTTGATTTGAACTACAAAATGAACAAACAAAAATGTGTTTTGTATTTGATATATCACAACCCACTTGTTAGCCAATTATGTTAATAAAATAAAAAAAACTCTTTAAAAATACAAAATTTCAATAATGCGCCCGTGGACCTCTCGTGTACGGTCTTTAAAATTATTTACAAAAGTGTGCGTAGTACTTTTAATGTTAATTTGGTGAGCATCATTATTTCAATTCATATTTTAACATACCAAAGAGTGCCTGTATCTGACACAGTATTTTCAAATGTAAGTTTTAAAATTTGTATAATTGAAAAATTCTTTTCTCTTTTACTTCAAAGCTGTTCATTAGTATTTTTAATTGTATGTAGACATAATGAATGTTTTTTTCTTTCCTGTTTTATAAATGTTACGATAAAAATTTTACAGTGAATAATATTAGGAGTAATATTTTGTTGTCAATACGTCTGATGAAGGACTAAATTAAAGTCCGACACGTCACAAGCAAAAATTTGTGTTTTATGTATAAAACAAAACTCCTAAAACCCAAATTCTGTTTTATAAACAGTAAAAAAATCCACAATTCAATAATAGATCACATCAGTGGAAGTGGCTGATTGTTACCAAATCAATCAAAATTATGTATATATATATAAGATATATTACAATTCTTTGCCAATTATACAAATGTATTGAAAAATTGAAAATCTTCTTGGTAGTATTGTTATTACTTTAATTCATTTTATGCCACTACTACCAAGAAGATTTTCAATTTTTCAATACATATATATATAAGTATATATAGATATATAATAATTAATTTAAATTTCTTGACCTTATCCACATATATGTACATGTATATACAAGGTGTCCAGAAACTCTCCTGACAAACGAAGACCGGAGATTCCTCAGATAATTTTAAGACAATTTAACCCAATTCACCCTAGTCCGAAAATGCTTCGTAAGGGAGCTAGAGCTCTTTGAAGATGGCGCCTTGTAATTAGTTTTTTTTTAATATCTCCCGAACGCTTCTATTTAGAAAAACAAAAACTGGTATGCTTATTTATCCTCCAGAGATGAATCGATTCCATCAATTGCGAATTTCTAGTACCGGTCATAGGCGTCCGTTTTGGGTAGGTAAACGGTTATTTTAACGCATAACTTTTTTGTCTTTAACTTTTAAGCATTTGTGACACTAGATTATTAAATTTTCAGGTATTCTAGTATTAAAAGGTTCTCTTACTTTAAGTCGGTAGGATACACCGTTTTCTAGAAAAATCGATTTGAAAATTTTTGTTTTTTCGTCATTTCATCTTTTGTCATTTCAACTTCGCGAACTGACAACAATTTGACAATTAAAAACGTAGGTTTTATTTCTGTTGGCAGTTCAGAGCGAACTAGTGCAAAAAATAATATTGAATTTTAATGACGAAAAAACGAAAAATTTTCAAATCGATTTTTCTAGAAAACGGTGTATCCTACCGACTTAAAGTAATAGTACCTTTTAGTACTAGAATACCTTAAAATTTAATAATCTAGTGTCACAAATGCTTAAAAGTTAAAGACAAAAAAGTTATGCGTTAAAATAACCGTTTACCTACTCAAAACGGACGGCTATGACCTTAGGAAGCATTTTCGGACTAGGGTGAATTGGGTTAAATTGTCTTAAAATTATCTGAGGAATCTCCGGTCTTCGTTTATCAGGAGAGTTTTTGGACACCCTGTATATATAATTTATATAATTTCTTGGACGATTTAGAGATCATACTAATTCTAAATTATATTTAAAATTAGTTTATAATTGTTAATTAGGTAATTTCTAATATTTAAAAATTACCCAGCAACCCAGGATTCGAACCCGAAATCTCCTAATTACTAGTCAGGTGCGTTAGCCAGTTACGCTACTGCCGGTCCGGCTTCGATTCCTTTAAATCGTACTGATATACATATAATTATATATATCAAGTAACAGATGGAAAGTATTTCTGGTATACTAGCGTATATAAGCACCGAGACGTCCATGTACTGTATATGATAATTAATTTAAATTTCCTGACCTTATTCACATATTAATGTGTATATATATAATTTAATTTTCTTGGACGATTTAGAGGGCATACTAATTTTAAATTATATTTAAAATTAGTTTATAATTATTAATTAGGTAATTTCTAATATTTATATATACAGATCTACTTATTAAAGAAATTCAACTGACTATATCTAAATGTATATTTTGATTAAAAAATAATAATAAAAACCTGTGGTACAATACAAAATTTAACCTATATACTTTATAAATTCATATTTGAAGTTTCATTTTTCGTCTGCGCTACGACAAGAATCTGAAGAACTTTGCACGTCAAAAACTAGGTCAGATGTATTGTAAATATTTCAGTTTAATCAATATATGGATTTTACATATACTTAAAAAGGAAATATGAATCAAAGTTATTCCATGAATATAAATAAAGTACTATGGGAGAAAATGACCGTGCATAAATTTAGTTCTTTTTCTGTTTTCCATTATGTATGTATGTATGTACTACCTACTACGTTACGTCTTGTATGACTTGGTTGTTCCAACCAGGATGCGAAGTTTGACTTTTTTGTAGATTGGTTATGCTATACAATGTTTAAATGGATTGTTGTATATAATATAGAACATAGATGTATATGTTTTATTCAAATTTCAGTTAGTTTTATAAATCAGTTGATTGTCGCTCTTAATAGATCAGCATTGGAATTCCGACTGCTCAACACCAAATCAACAGCCTCTTAGCGACTCTCAGAAACATAATATTAATAATAATAATAAAATTTAAAGTTTTCTCGTTGTTAATTTCTTGACATCCCTTCAGATGCTACGACAAACACCAACGTCAAGTGCGAGCTTTTATAATTCATAATATATTAGAACAGTCAATCGGGCAGATATCCACTGCTCTACTCTCTCCATTCTCAATATTCCTTGCACAGCCTTTCACAGTACAAACAAAAACACGGAATCTATTAAAATCAAGGGCCCAAATGGAGACCGCATAGGTCTCTGTGTGCTGTTACACCCTTTGATGTGTGAGTATTTAAAGATTGATTGAAAATCGATAAATTAGAGTCATTAGATTGGAGTTTTCGTTGTAATTAGGAGGGCTGTATGTAACATAAATTTATAATTAAAGAAGTGTGGTGGCGCATTAAAACATTAATGATCGTTTAATATACCGTCTGGTTTCGGAATCGATTTGAAAATGTTTGGAAACCAGATTTAACCCTCTCCTTACAGGACAAATTCTGATGGTATATCAATAATTTGTTTATTATCTATAATTGAGTCGCATAATTCCAAAACCCACTAAATCCAGTTTTCAAACAAATCAAACTAATAAAGCTATCTCATTGCAAGAAACTGTTACGTTAATTTTGGACAGTTCTGTATATTCCTGAATTTTGCTTCTTTTTATTTATTTTGGTAGGCTTGTTGTTATTGTTTTCTGTCGTTTTGACGTTAGCAATTTTCGCTTTGAATTGTTTTTATCTATCACGTTATTATATTTAGTAGTAATGAACTTCAGTATTTATAATTTAAATATGAATTAGTTTAAATTCTAATTTATTGGGTTGTCCCGCCATCTTCTGGCGAGCACGGTCTTTAACGTACAATATAACGTACGTATAAGATATAAAATAGATCTCTCTTTCGCGGGCCTCTTACAGCAGCGGGTCATAGTCAACTGAGCTTATATGCAACTTTAATTGCGATTGATCTAGTGCATTTTAAATATAACTGACACGTTTGCAACCTTAGTTGCGCTAGCCTTAGCGTCTCAGAATTTAATATTAATTAAGTATGTTTTACTTTTCTTTTTATTTTTCCCTTTCTTCCCTAAGAATTATTAAGCTTATTTCTATTTGTAAATTTTCGATTTGAGTAAATGTTAATATTTGTACAATCGTACTGTTAGTTTTCGATTTGTCCGTCTGGCACTGTTGTCTTTAATGTGGAAGTTAATTAGACGTCCTCTCATTCATTTCCACTTTACCGTTTGATTGTTTTAGAGCAGATTAAATTCACCATCGCTACTCACTGCTATCGGTTAATTTCAGTTAGCGATGCAGTTGTCGAAAAACGTCAGAATTTACAGACAGAATAGCATCATTCGTGTTTTTTCAACTGATAAATGCTCCGGATAACTTCATTAAATAATGAATATATTAAAGAGGGACATTTATAATGATCGAAATATCTGTTATGGAATACGAAAGGCTATCGAGAAAGAATATTCGCTTTCATCTACCAATTGTCAAGTTTGAACATCAAAAAGGCGACAAATGTTGAAGAGTTTAGGAATGAGAAGTGGATTTTTGATTGACACGTGATACCTTTTAGATATGTATTAATGTTATTAACGATTATTATTATTGTATGGGTCATTTATTCATATATATCTTCAATGCCGTCGGCACATAATAATAATAATAACAATAATACCTGTGTTATTATTATGCGCCTGTGGTGTGACTTAAGTTGATGTCGCTCTGCATTTACGACGGAATAAAGAAAAACACTGCACGGTTCAAATTCCGTGAGCTCGTTAATTTATATTGTTTAAATATCTACCAGGCACATATATCTTCAAGATTGCATAAAATTTAAACATCTTTATTTATTTATTTCAGGAAAAGAATAAAGCAGTTCCAGCATTAACATCTATGATATACGGACGAAGACCCATCTACGATCCTCCTCCGGGTGTTCACAACCGTCGGGCTCACATTGCTAATTTCTATAGTCGAAAATTCGTGCCTATGGGCGAAAAGCAACGATTTACTGAAGACGTGAGCTTCAACATCTAACATTTCGAATGTATTAATATGTGCCCTCAAAATTCGTAGATTCAAATACAATTTAAAATCATAAAATTAGCAATTGCTCTTAAAATGCCTATAATTCGGGTTCTTTAATTATTAGCCAATGGTAAAATTAGATGAAAGCGACAGATAACGAACTGTTAATGTAATACACTATTAATTGGAAGATATCTTTGAGCATTGATTGAGCTTTGTATCTGTCTGCAATTTATATTCAATAATGAGCGGAATCTTTGGCTCAAAATCTGAAACAAATTGCAAAAGGAGAAATCCTTTACCACAAAAATTAAAAAGATATAAAAAAAACTATATACGTAATATCTCTTCATTTAATGCAACATTTCAGCGTCTTTCCATGTATCATTAATTCCTATCGAGTAAATTTCTTATCTCATAGCTCTTGTTACAATTATATTGTTGTATTTTATCTCGGAATTGAGAATTTTAGTTTTATCGTTGAATACGTAATTTATTTCGGATTAAATGAATCTTCCTTCTCTTAAATCAATGTTATCGACTCCTTCTGCCACCTAGTGAAGAATTTTATAAGAGTCCTACAGTGTGCGTTTTGCATTACTCATGTGTTGACGGATAGATGGCGCACTTGTTTTATTTAGTGGTTTCGGCAGTTTTAATTATTTCTAATTTAGTTTTGGAGTTTCTTTTTGGGCTTAGAGTTGTGTAACAAATTAATTATAATTATTTTCCACTTTTCTATTGTCATTTGAATCTGCGTTTCTGTCGTATGTTAAAATATCAGGTTAGGTCGCTCTGTCATTAGTTCAAATGTTCGTGTTACGCTTAGGATCGCTGGTTGACAAGTGGATTCCTTCTCTTGAACGTTAACTGACGTAGAAGAAGAATTAAGACATCACAGAGGAGATGCAATCCTTTTAGTCACCATCTTGAGAAATGTTTGGTTGTTAAGTATATCGTGTTTAATCGCTAGTAAAAAGCGGATAGTATAATATTTCTCGAGGTTTAATATGGAATTGGCGTTATACTTATAATCCTGTTGGGGATATTGTTGTCGTGACTTAAGAATTGTTAGCTGCTGTAAGTATAATTTCCACGTGTATAATCGATCTTAATTTGTGTTGTTTCTATATTCAAATATAGCTGTTAGTGCATGGCATATACCTCATTTGAGCACTTCTGTTGGGTTAAGTTAAGAACCACGTGCCCATGGTAATTTTACGGTTCCAAGGGAATTAATTGCTGTATCCTGCGGTGAAGACATAATTGAGGTGCAGATTAATGAATTACTGTAGCCTTCCTACGCTAATTTTCCTGAGATGTCGTTAGCCGAAGATATGTGAGGCAGTTTTCTTGTAACGTGTGGATCCGTAGAAGGTATCGTGTATGGTAGCTGTGGATGTGGTTTTCCTTTAAGGTACTGTGACTGTGTAATTTTCCTGATATTACCCATAACGTGGGAATTATTGGCCAAACAGTTTTGGTGAAATTTATGTCAATTTCGAGTACTTCGTACAGTAAATTTCAATTTTCCGGCCTAGCTAATCAAATAAGTCATCGTAATTTCTTAAATTAACTTCTTGTGGCATGTGAGCCTTTATAATTTGAATTTATTAAATTAACGTAGATTTATTAATAACAGTGACCCCAGTTTGGAGGTTACTTTGTCATTTTTTGGAGACGTTACGTAGCCCTTTTATTTTTGGATTTAGAACTTGAACAAATTTTGGATGTGTGTTGGCGTTGTAGCCTCACATCTGTCTTGTGTAAATTCATAGTTTGTCATTTAGTGTAATTAGTCAACCATTTAAATTTATATTTGTACAATCTTGTAAGAAATTATTGAATTTAATTTTAATCACGTTCTCTTATGTAAAGCATAGTTAACTAGCGCTAATATTTGTAGTATTAGATACCATATAACTTAGAGTCTGCACTCTAATGTCGAATAGATTGTCGGTTGCCTCTGGTATACAGAGTGGTTCATTTTGGTGTTGACGTGTTGCAAATCACGATCAAACTGTTCGACTTTGGAGGGACTTTCGGCAAGTTGCCTTATAACTGTATGCTTTTGGTAAGAATATTGTCGGTTAATTATTTTAACTTTAAGGTTGTTTCATGTGTTCTCCATTTTGAATTTCTTAAATTTTGTAATTGTACGTCATTGATAATTTTAAGTTGTGGATCACCTTGGGTGACCATTTAAGATTTTATTCATTCCTTCAGAAGTTTATTACTAGCAACTGAGTTGCGCTTTTGTGATTCATATTTCATAGTTTTGTGTCTTTGAATATCTTGTTGGAAAAGATTAGTTAGTAATGGCCGGTTTTGTGTTCGATATATGAAACGAACTGTTTGTGCCAAATTATAGTTTTCAATAAACCGTATGTTAAGTTTGAATGAGTGTGTGTTGGTCTTATTTTTCTTATCACCTGGGGAGTTTTACATTGGATCTGGTCCGGGGTCTGAATATCTGTTGGGCTCAGCATATTTTAACGGATAGGCGCCCTGACAACTTAACCTTCGACGAGTACTGTGTTCGAACTCGCCCTAATTCTGACTGTAGCTGGAGGCGGTGCTGACTCCCATATTTAACATCGACCCCTGGGAAGTAAGAGGTAAGACTTGAGTATTATAAGTTGGTGATTATTTAATAGACAAGCGTCTTCCTAAATTTAAATAGAAGGTTAATTACCGTGGTGGTGTCTGACTTACTACCTTCTTGGAATTTGGGTACCGAATCTGTTTAGGGCCTTGGCCATTTATAATTTAAATACAAGAGGGTAGCACTCTTCTCCAGTATATTCCATCATTTCTATCTTTCAATTCTTCAACATTTTCTGGTACTCTGTTTGAAGATTTTCGAAATAGCAAATACAAAATAAAAACCCATATTATTATTTATCAATAGATTATCTGAAAGAATGGAAAAATCCTGGAGCAAATAAATTACAGAAATTTAATTGGGTTTTGTTAGACAAAATTCCTAATTTTGTTGAGATTCAGTCGTGCTTGGCCGTTATAAAAATTGTGAAGAGATTAATGAAAGTTATTTATTTGACCAAGTAGTAATCTTAAAAAATAAGTTAGAACCGATATCCTTTTAACATGGAAGAACAATTGTACCAATGTTGCAGACCGGTGGCTTTCGGTGTTTAAATCATTTTTAGTAAATGATACCTTTACTAATTAATATTTTGTTTGCTAATAATATATTGCCATAGTGGAGGGGGTTAAATGTTTATATCGAACACCGCCTCAACTTTAATAAGCCAAAAATGTAATAATAGGGGTGTTTAAAATGCAATCGCCACACCTCACTTACCTATATATCAAGTTACACTTAAACCTTTTTAAGTTTCAAATAAATCACCGAAAACTTATTAACTGTTCCCTGTATATGCTACAGTTTTATAAATTACTATGCAAAATGTAGTTTATTATCTCAATATTCAAAAATCTTTCTATTTTAAAACACTTAACCTCGACTAGCTCAGATATTAGATAATTAATCAATTTCTTTTAAATTTATATTTTTAGAACATGAGACTCTTCAATTCTTTTATTTTATGAATAATTCTTTCTTTTATATTTATCTTTTTCAATATTCTCCTTAATCCGCACCTGTAAGTAACTTTTAATTCACTTGTTCAGTACGAGCAGTGTAATACGTGTTATTTTATTGGTACTATTGGGATAATGTAGTATTAACATATTAAAATTCCTAAGAAAATAATAAAATAACTCTTATGATAGTGTAACAATAGTTCTTCAATAATTGTGGATCTGGTTTAAATAAATATATCCATCTTAACTGGTTATAATAATTAGGTATGTAATAATCTACGAGTAAAGAATAGAACAGGAGAGAGCATAACGTGGTGTGGAAATAGGTATTTTTTAGACGGAGTTACCCTTTTCGGTAGGTCAGTTATGTCCGGTTATGTCATAAATGACATTTTAGTGTTTCTATAATGGTCAATTGTGTGGCTTGTGGTCGTTCTAAAATGGCAAGAACAAAGAATATCACTTTTTCTCTTCGTCGGTAAGTTATTTCATTGGCATTCAACATAGGCAATAATAATTTAAAAAGAGGTATTTTAAATAAATTGTCATATATCTGACATGTCTGATTATGTGTTCAGTGCCGTAACATATATATCCAAGTCATTTAATATTTGTCATGTTTTTGACGCAGATTTCATTTAAACCCGTTTATAATATATTAAAAAGAAGAAAAGAATTGAAAACATAATACACTCACGATATTTCTTTAATTATTTTTGGACTAACAACCTATTCTAAATGATTATCGAGAAAACAGGAAGTGTACATATACCCTCTACAAAATATTTATGCACGCCTAGGCATTGCGGCGGCCATATTTAGTTACCAAATTTGGACAAATATTATTATTAAGGAGACTCTCTCCTGTTCTATTCTTTACTCGTAGGTAATAATATACCTTCTTTTAATAATGAATATAATCACTGTTCCTCTTTTACTTTTTTTCAGGTTATATTTTTGGCGTTACTTATGTTTTATATCAACAACACCTATTTCTTTCTAATATACCAAATAAAAGAATCATATAAGAATTAATACGTTTAATAAACATGTAAAATATACTTCTGGAGGCAGAAATTCCATTAAACGACAATTATTACATAAACAGAGATGCAGTAAACTTGTTTAACCAAGAATACCGTTCCTATATGGCATATATGCGATAAACATGATTAATGTCAATCTAAAAAAAAGGTAGGTTTTATTTTTATAACTATTTAACTTCGGTAAAGTATACTTTTATATTCATGAAATCATTTAGCTTTATAAAGTGGCAATATACCGATATATTTCCATAAACTTGATTTATAATTGAGTAAAATTTTATAATTTTAAGGTATTATGATAGATTATATGATCTCTTAATTACTTTAAAAGTAGAGATTTAAACTTTTTACGTTTATAAACACATACAGTAATTAATATAACTGTTGATGAGTTCTCTAGGAAATAATAATATAAATTGAATGAGATTTCAAAAGATTCAACATTAACTTTAATATATTATACGACCTTTCAAAATATTAGTCTAAATATCACTTGTATTCTTAACAATTCGTCTCGATTTATCCCTGGATTCCGGAAGTCAATGGTTTCCTTATGGGATGCAACTCTATATCCTGGACCTGGAATGTTTTATATAGTGGACCTTCTTAAAGAAATCTTCCACCTGGACTGCTGGCTTAAAATATTATCATCTGGATTCCGGCAGTTAATAGTTTCCTTTCTTGATGTACCTTGGATTCTGGATCTCGATAGGAACTTCTGGTTTATGGTTCTCTGGCTGAAAATCAATAGAATTCTGGATCTCAATTGGAACTTCTGCACTCTTAGATAAATGTTTCCTGTTTATGATCTTGGATTCAGCAATTCAACTCCAATTCGGCTGCTGGGATTTTTAATCAGTATGGTAAGTACTTAAACTTTTGCTTTTAAAAATTTACAAATACTTTTCTTGAATGATTTATATTATTTTATCTTTCTTTCCTGTATTCTTCTATCACTTTCTTACTGTATTTGATCTATAATAGCTTGATTATTTCAGAAAATTATCTATTTCTCCATAAAATATATCAGATTCTTTCTCCACTTTTAATTACTCACGTTTAACACACTTTTAAGATATTTTTGACCTATTACTGTGTATATATCGGAGAAAATCTTCGATTTTCCGATAGATACGCCCGTTACTTTTTAAAATTCTCAAAAAGTTTTTTTATTTTTTTTAATATCGCCTTGACGATCCTTTAATTTTTAAATTTCACCAATGACTTTCCTCCACACATTATTCTTATACAACAAAGATTTTAAAATTTGTTTGAATACCTTAAATACTTCCTAGACTTAAGAAATCTTATTATTTTAATTCTCCACATATTTTTAGTAACAATTTCAGATACTTTAGCATCTCAATAAAGATTCCTATCAACTATATTTTGAAATGTCATTGAACTCTCAGTTCCATATTTTGAAATTTTCCGTGCGAACTATTAATCAATTTATTCTATTCATATTTCAAAATTGAATACTAAATACATTTTCTTATCAATAGTGTTACTTAAACAAGTTTTTACAAAATAAAAATACACATAATAATAATATAACAATTAATATTTAAATCTCTTTTTTCAGATTTCGGTGAAAATCAATGCAACAATGAACCTGATCGACAACCACCCATACAGGATGTTTATACTATAAATTTACCTTGCTCGAATAAGCATTAAACATCAATAAACAATGCTTTAAGAAATATATCAATTTAAATTCATTAAATATTCAAAAAGTAACTTCTTTAACATAACTAAAATATATAATACAGTATTGTTGGTTTGTACTAGTAAACTATCTCAATATCTTTATTGCCCAACAAACATACGTCTAATTAAAGGACACAAAATGAAATGAATCGATAACTGAAAATACAATAGCAAAAGAAAATTTACCTATATAGATATAACTTAATATTATACACTACAAGAATTAAACAAAAAGCGAAAGAGATGAAAATAAAAGTCAATGCAATGTATAAGTATTAACACCATAGCAACTGTCAGCAGTCGCACCTACTAATTAGTTGGGAAGTGAAGAAAAGTGTATATCGAGATCATCTCCTCAAGTGGCATTGCAACAACTACAACTCCTATTAACATTAACTACAAATATTAAGTCTGGCCGTTGAAAAATAAAACACATTCTTAGTGCGACATCGGTACTGAGGTACAACAAACATGATCTTTACTAGAAAAGGTGGAACATGTATATTATTGTGCAATACATCATAACCTGATATCTGTTTTATGCCTTCGCATTTACAAAGAGTCAAATTTGAATTCTTCAAGAAGGACATCATAGCATGTCCCCTGAATGCGTACAAAAGAATAACCAACACTCAAACAGCAACTTTAAATAATACATTTATCAAACTTTAAAATATAGACGTGAACGGAGTACTTAACCTATTTTGGCTTAGTTAAATGACATACAGTTATAAAAACAGTACAAAACTAACAAAAACAACTAATTGACGTAAGCCACCTAAGATTTCTAACAGTACACGCTAATATTTGGACGATATTTTATTGAATAATAAAAATAAGTCAGAAAATATAAGTGGTACGTTAATTTTGAACAGGAGTTTAGTTTTTAAATGGAACACCCTGTATATTACAACATTTTTGTGTTCCTCATATATTTTTTTTCAAAAAGTAATAAGAAAGTATAGTATACAAAAATGTAATATACAGGGTGTTATATTTAAAAAAAAGTCAAGTTATGGAACACTCTGTATAATACAAAATAAATTTAAACGGGGCTCCTAGTGAGTGATTATCTTAGGAAAAAAACCCTTGGAAATATCTTTTCTCATAAAGTCATAATCGGCCTTCCCCGCGGAGATGACTCACCCTGTATAAGCAATTCATACATATAATTTTCTGAAATTAGAGAACAGACGATGTTATTTAACGAATTGTACTTATAATTAATCTTCAGTACGTGTATGCTCTTCACATCTGTATATACTTACTATCTCACTCCTTTAATGAATTTGTTACGAGAAATGCGAAAGACAGGAAACGTTCCAGATATCTTGTACGCATTTATGAAATTAAACCATAAGATTTATCGTTTGAACTTAACGTGGGAGGACTTTTCCTCGCTGCCAGAGCCTATTCCCATCGAGATAACTCACTTGACCTACATCCCTGGGAGAAGTGGAACAAAAGGAATTTTAGGGAGAATTAAGATATAGATGGAAAAAAGTAGGGAAGGCTTGTTGAAAACGAGAAAATCGTATACGAAAATTTATTATAATTGTAATATGTGGTAGCACAAATAATGGTTAAGATAGTGACAGGCTATTGGGGTGTAGTAGAAATAACGATCTTATTGTGCGTACATAAGAGGGCTTCTTGCACAGTAACAATCAAATTCTCAAATGAAAAGAGGGTAAGAGTACATTCTTAATTTAAAAAAAAATCATGCTGACTTTAAAGATAACGACGGCTTTCAGGGGTGTTATATGTTCGCGTTTATTGGAAAAATAGTGAAACTCACTTAATTTTTTTTTCCATTTTATCTTGTTTTTTACGTGTCTTTAAAAGAATAATAGAGTTATTATACAGGGTTGTTCATTAGTGCGTCAAAGTCCAAATAGGCGTTATTAAATAGTACTGAAGAAATTTATTTTATAAAAAGTGGAACATTAATAATTTTATGCGGTAGTATTACGATTATCTAAGACAAAATTATTTAGTAAGTATGCAGTCAAGGGATGTGTTGAACCTACAAAATAATCAAACATTAATTTTATTATACAGGCTGTTTGTTACGATGCAATCAATTTGGCTACAGTCAAAGAGCGTTCACGGATTTTTTTCAAATGGAACACCCCGTATATTATTAAATTTTTTGAATCATGCGTTAATTGCGCTTAATTTTTCTTACTAATGTCCTATTACCAAACCCAATAATTACGGAGTTATTTTTAATTTATCATTATCCGCTAAAGTATTTGTTTTCTGTTCGATTTAGTGTACGGGGTAAACAATTTGACAAACAAAAACAAATAAACGTCAACAAACGTCAAAAATTAAAATCTTAATTCTTGCTGTTAATTGGTGTAATATTAGTGATCTCTTAAGTTTCGGCGTTTAATATTGTCATTTTGTTATTTATTGATTAGATTAGTGGGTAGTACGTGCTGCAAATGTGTTCTATTCAAAATGGGATCACTTTGAAAATTTATTATAAATATTGCTTCTAACAAAATTACAGTTTGATACTTTTAGTCGTTTATTTGTTTTTGTTTGTCAAATCGTTTACCCAGTACACTAAAACGAACCGAAAACAAATAATTTAGCGGTTTGTAATGAAAAATTAAAAATAACTTCGAAATTATTGGGTTTGAGTATAGGACATTATTAAGAAAAGTTAAGCGCAATTAACGCCTCAATCCAAAAATTTAATAATATACGGGGTGTTCCATTTGAAAAAAATCAGTAAACGCTCTTTGACGATAGCCAAAGTGACTGCATCTTAACAAACACCCTGTATAATATGTTATAATAAAAGAAATGTTTTATTATTTTGTAGGTTCAACACATCCCTTTGCTGCATACTTACTAAATAATTTTGTCTTAGATAATCGTAATACTACCGCATAGAATTATTATGGTAAACATTGTCGCGACCATTTTTTTTATAATTTTCATTAATAACTCAACAATGCGTCATCCAAAACCAAAACCCCAGATATCGCTGAAAACACAAATTAAAGTAGATAAGGAAAAACAAAAAATATACAGGGTGTTTTATTTTAAAAAAAAATTCGAATGTGTGTCATTTTAACGCGTCACCCTGTATAATTCAAATTATTTTCAAAATGTGTGTTTTTTGTTACTGTGCCACTTCTTCACTTGCATCAGCTAGTCTGAAACTTTAAATCAAAGCAGTGAAGTGCCCTAAGTGTCTTCGAGAATTATGTAAGTCTTTATAAATGTTTAATGTATTAATTGTCTTGTATGTGAATTAATATGTCTTGAAACTAGCTTGTTTATGTGTGTATTGTTCTGTACAATTAATCTGTCTTCTTGTTTCAAATGTTAACTTTATTTTCTGTTAAATATACTTAGTTGTTAAATGTTGTTCTTTGTCTAATTTCAACATCCTTATACCAATCTAAGTGTTAAGCTGGAGCCGTAAGCCGTTAGCCAAGCAAACTTATTAAATTAAATAAAGAGAGTTTAGAAGAGTCAGTAGGATTATTCCAAAATCATAAATCATCAAATTAGTCTTGCGAAATATGGTGGAGGCGCCGGGCAAGGTGAACCCTAGATTTCTTATTGACAAGAACCAAAAGCAATTTCCACTTCTTAACGTTACCATTTTGGTGTTCTAATTAATGTGCCAATAATTATACGACTAAAACTAACCGTCTTGATAAAGAATTAGAATTACTTTTAAAGTCCAGTATACAATAAATGAAATTTAATATTATAAGAGTCTAATATACAGGAGGTTTATTAATATGTTTTCTTTTTGTGTCAATATACAGATTCCACTATTAAAATCTTCTTTTAAAATAAATCTTCTCCTTATTCTCATAAACTTGTTATGTATGTAATATTTTTTTTAAATCAAAACAATAATTCTCTTTTTTTCCCGTATCTAAGGATATCTCATTAAATTCCAACGTAGCCGATTTTACGTTTCATTATTATTCATGTAGTAAGATAAGTTGCCTATCTTGATAATATTTTAATTTTTGATTACTGTGACTTTAAGATGTATACTATTTTGTTAATTTTCTACTCTTTCATTAAATTTGAAATTACAATATGAATTCTTTTAGTAATTAACAAACTTTTTACATATCTATAATATTTAAATAAATTATTCCGTTTTATATGAGATAAATAAGATTTCTACCGCAATACTATATAATCAAATTTTAGAACTGTTAATTTTAGATTATACCTTAAATGTGATGTATTTTGAAACATTACAATATATATATTGTATTAGTATACGTAACTCCAAGTTGGGCCAGTAACAAATACACTATACTAACCGTTATGCCTCTACGTTGAGCACCAATTGTCTTAATATTGTTACCCCAAATTGGGCCTGCCAAATGTACCTGTATAAGGGTTGGATGATCGTTATTTTCAACAAACTATCCTCTAATAATGTTCCAAGTTCGTGCACTAAATGTATTTTTGCACGACCCTTGCATAATAGGCACGTTCACTCCCTTAAATGAGGGAGTGAAGTGACTCTTTTGCTCCCTTGGTATAAAAAACATAGCCAACTCAATTTATGAATTTAATCGTTTATTTAATATTAATATTGACATTAATGTTAGTACCACCATTAATAGTGAACAAAGATGTTAATGGACTAATCACACGTTGCTTAAAGCCGCTAGAATTGGACAGTCGATTTTCTTTTACATTAATATCCACTTGATTTGACCCACTGGAAGTTGACGGTCGATTTTCCTTTTCCGAGTCTTTTCCGATTAGAATTTTTTCGGAAATCAAATTCTTATTAACTAATGAATTTTCAATATATCCCTCTGCGACAGTATCAGATTTCCATCCGCCATGACGTTTTATAACTCCAATTTCAACACCTGAATCGGCCAGAAAAGATGTTGATGAGCGCCGAAAGCAGTGGCCGGTGTAGGAAGATGGATTGGGTAAATTGAGGTATGAAGCTATTTGCTTAGGCAATCCTCCAAAAGTATTCTTACCTACGGGTTGTGTGGAACATTTGTTATTTCTGTAACATACAAAAAACCGTCTATGATCTGTGTTTTCTTTCCGCAGAACCATATATTTTTTACAAATAACAACAAAATCAATTGCACAGTTTTCTTTGGAGACTATCGTAAATGCTCTATTTACATGATTTTTGGTATTGTTTACAGATACCAAAATAGTTGATCCCAAGTCTTGGACATCATCTACTGTCAATTTTACCAGTTCATCCGATCTTAAAGCCCCAGCAATTCCCATAATCATTGCTACCTGAAATCATAGTGTATAATTATCTTAAATTAGAAACATTAACTTTTTTAGTTTACCTTAACCATCAAGTACTTTTCTTCTGGAGCGTCTATTAGAAATTGATGAACTTGCTCCTTAGTAAGAATTTTTGATTTTTTTGCCTGGTATCCAGTATTTTGTCTTTTAAGGAATGCTACTAATCGTGAGTACTTGCTGATGTCGACATTATTTTTCACGCTAAGAGTAGCTTTTATCATTGAATAATGTGACCACAGTGTTGAAGCCTTAAAATGCTTCGCCTTTTCGGCAAAATATACCAGGAGCACACTCTCGCTATGAATTTCATCTACTTCTTTTACCAGACACCAATCACAAAATTCCTTGAAGCACTTTTCGTAGATCTTCCTAGATTTTTCTGGCAATAAATTCACAACTATTTTTGAAGCCGTTTCTTCAATAGTTTCGTCACACATTTTTCCAATGCTTATTTAACGAAGCGAAGAAAATACGGGCAGTTTCTCGATATTCACAAAAAACCAATATGGCTACCCTTATTTATCGGTCGTCAAGGGTTTCCATCAGAACCAGCATGATTTTTGCGTTCGACAACTGGAAACGTCATGTTGACAATTTTTAAAAAAAGTTAGATTTCTTCAATTAAAATCGTTTGGGTCGTGCAAAAAATAGTATATACACCTCGGGAGTGAATGAATTTCTCCTCGGTGCTTTGTAGAGCCCTCGGGCTTCGCCCTCGGGCTACAAACTGCACCTCGGAAAAAAACATCATTTCACTCCCTAGGTGTATAATATACTATTATATGTGTGTTGGAAGAGTATTATTTTTAACACCTAATTTTTTTACTACTAATATTATTTTTTAAAATGCCTCGGCTAATACTCAAATTTAATAAATATAAAATTTTATTTCTCCTTGTCTTATTAATTGAACTGGTAGGACTATATTCTTTGAACCCTATACCAATACATGATAAAAATGGGAGGGATATTTTACATTACATGTCAAGAAATATAACCTAACTTATGATTTGTTTATTATCGATTGAATTGCACGTATTCTTTATAAAATACTATTTTTATATAACATCAGGGGTGTTTAATGGTCCATTGTGACTGATTATTTGATTGTACTTTGTAGAACTACGACTAAACACGTAAGTATTACAAATTTTAATGGGTCTTTTTCAGGTTAAATTAATTCAATATTTTTATGATTTTAGTGTTACACAATCTTGTAGATCAGCTGCTTTGTTTGTAAAAACACATAATTAATGCTACAAATGAAAGAAAACAAACTGCTCAAACTAATAATAGTATAATGATGTGTTGATCAGATACACAAGTGAAAATAAATGTTATTGAAAAATTATTTAACAACGATGCATTGACGTTGGTTAGAAAATATCAAAATAAACCATGAGAGATAACGACATAACTGTAGTGAGTAAGTTTGTGAAATGACAACTTGTATGTTTTCTACGATTGACTAATAATGTATTTTATTTATAGTTGTAAATATTCAATTGTTGATGAGATTTCTATGGAATGCAACTTGTAATATTACTACAAATAAGGTATTGCTTTTCTTATTCTTAATTCAATACATTATGGTGTAAAAGTGAATAACTTTCCTAAATATTAATATAAAATATGTTATTTTTAAATCGAATAGTACCAATATACTTTATATTACTTCAAATGTTAAGGTATATTTACTTGTAGGTGCTGTTGCTACTGTTATATGACCTGGACTTGATATCTTGATGATGTTCTCCGATATTCTCCGATCTTCGACGTCCTTCTTGTACTCCTTTATAATAGACTCCTTTGGAAATACACGTTCTGACTCAGAAAAATTCTCTTCGAAGTTCTCTGCACAACATAATACTGCTACTCTAGAAGAAATGATTCCTACTTGTTCGGTCTAATTTGGAAATACACGTTCGGTCTCCTTTGGAAATACACGTTCGGTCTGTTATGGAAATACTCGTTCGGTCTCAGAAAAATTCTCTTCGTAAGCCTATACACGATAAAATACTGCAACTCTTCGTCTATGGTTAATCTTGAAAATACACATTGGAATTCGTCTATGGATAATCTTCTATTTATGTAAGTACTCGTGATAAATTATAATTCAACCTTTTAAATATTCCTTTCCTTTATCTATCAATTTTGCTACCTATGTTTTATAGATATCACATAAATTTCGTATGTTTCTTTCGCTGTTTACTGTTTTATTCACTCTGACTTTGTTAAATTAATAACTTTCAACGCTTTTAAGCACAAAATTCGCTGTATTTTAGAAATTATCAATGAATTATTTTTTATTCAAAGATAAAAATAACCGCGTCGTATGAAAATTATTTTTCATCTTCTCGTTGTTTTTTTTTCCAAACTAAATTCCTAAGCAACCCTTTTACAATTTTTTTAAATTCTCCAATCAGAAATCTACACCTACCTTTATAATTCAAAATATCTCTTTACTATTTACTTTCGAATATTTACATCCTTATAATTTATTACTACGTGTATTAATTATTCTTTTTACATTTAAAAAAACCTAATTTCAAAGCACTTCACACAATTGTCATTCAATTTATAAATTCTCATTTCAGGAACTGTCAAAATATTTCTTTCATTAACACCTGTTCAAATTATGGCGGGAAATTTAATTCCAATTAGTTTATACTCTAAATCAATTATTTACGTTTACAATACTCGTCATATCATCGTTAATTAAACAATTTTGTACATAAAATATAATACATCATATTTGACAATAATAATAATGTTTTTTAATTTCTCTTTAACAGATTCTAGAAATACAAACATAGAAGAAAGAAAACCTTATTTTTCCTCTACGACAACCAGATCAACACAAAAATCTCATCAACCTATGAACATCAAATGAACATTTAAATAATTAATTCTTTACATTGATAAAAATATACTTTTAAGAATTGAAAAATTATATGTAATAACACAATTGTAAATCAATATATTGTATGGATATTAAAAACCATAACATTTGCCCCTTTAACAAATGTAAATTTTAACTTTGTTGAAAATTTATATTTGTTTAACAATAACTTTAAGTATCATAACTAATTTAATTCAACACAACCTCACTATAAATTCTATCAATACTCTGTATACTCGTCATTTTATTCATTTATTTTTCTCTAATCAACACTTTCATTATTTAACCCATAAACACATAAATCTATGCTTCTAACTTTTATACACTATTTTACATTCTATTTTATATATGCTATGTATTAATAACTCTTTTTGTAAAACTGACAACTATAATGTACCATACATGTTTAAAATATATATTTTTTTTTACAACTTTCCCAACTAATTTTGTTTTAAGTTTGTTTACTGTTTAACTTTTGTCTGTAAAAGATTTTTGTTTCCATATTTCATAGTTATAGTAATTCTTAAATGATTTCACCTGTATGCATATCTAAACATTTATAAACAGTACTCTGAATTTATTATCTTGTATTCACTTTAATACTTGTTCTTTTATATATTGGTGTTTATTAATCATATTATAATCTTTAATCCATTTCAATAGTTTTAACAAACTCTTTCATATACATTCCACAATTATCTTTATTAATCATACTTTAATTCATCCAATAAACACTACCTTTAGTGCTATATACCATATACTGGTTCATAAATTCTTTAATTAATCTTGTAGGTACTCTTATACCTCTACAAGATATTTTATACTTCATAATACATATTTTATAATCTTTATTGTCTATTTCGACATTTATATATTTTTTATATTACTATTAAATTCCAACTAAAATCACTCCATTCTCTATAAAACTTTATATTTTCAATTATAATACATATTCTATTTTTACTAAACACCTGTACTTATTTTTGAACAAACCCATATACTTTATACTTGTACTGTATTCTTAAGATTTCAATTTCTTTTATTTTATACTCTATTCGTATACATGATATTGGTAATTTCCTATTCATATTACATTTAAGAACATAACTACTAACTTAATATTTCTTTACTTTCAACACTTGTTACAGTTGTACATAACTTAAAAACATTTAAATTTTCCTATTTATATTCATCTTGTACTGTTTCTATTTTATACTTTTGCATATCACATATGATACATCACTACATTGCACATGATACATGACAATTAAATTACATAATTAAAATATAAGGACATCTACTAATTATATATTTTATCAAACAAATTATTATTTCTAAATGGGTACTATTAACTAATATTATTTCCACTAGGAAACTTCTATCCTGACTAAATATGATATTAGCAATTGCATTAATGAAATCATTATGTTTAATGGGATTTATTTATATACAATGGGAAGGTCTATTTTAAGAAATAGATTTTTGGGAATTGAAAAGATCCAAGATTGCTGAAATAAGTCGGTATTCCAAAAACCGTCAAGAGTTGATCTCTTCTATATGAACCTCTTGTTCTGATTAATATGTTGTGAATGATTTAGTGTGACTCGTATAAGGAAGTGTGGTCAATCACCTTCATAGTACAATCTATTCTAATACTATGTCCTGCCTGATATATGTGTTTTACGTTCTATTTTGGGAATATTGAATATCTTTGGAGTATTTAATTTGGCTCGGTATAAGGTAGTGATGCCAGCCACTAACATGATACAATCTCCTCAATACCATGTCCTACCTAACATATTTGTTGTTATAACATTTTTTTTTCCGTGGATGATTTGGTGTGGATGATTTGATATAACTCAGATTTAGGAAGTGTCGTCACTCACTTACACAGCACAATCTCCCAATACTGTGTCTTACCTATTACATGTCCTATTTATAACATTTTTGTGGATGATTTAGCCGAACTCAGAAAGGAAATGTCGTCACTCATTTCACAGTACAATCTCCCAATACTGTGTCTTACCCATAATTTCGGAAGATTTAATATAACTCAGATTTAGGAAGTGGCGTTAATCACTTTCACAGTACAGTCTTCCTAATACTGTGTCTTACCTATTACATGTCCTATTTATAACATTTTTGTGGATGATTTAGCCGAACTCAGAAAGGAAATGTCGTCACTCATTTCACAGTACAATCTCCCAATACTGTGTCTTACCTATCCCTATAATTTATCATACTGATTCTACATAATCATGTAACATGGAAATATGGTATCTACCTTTAATTAAATTTGTTTCCTCTTCAATTAATTCATACGTATTCATGCCCAGTCTTCGATATATGACGTATGGTCCTACGTATGGCCTACTCAATTTACTTATAATCTTATTTTTACGATCTGTTACTCTCAATGCCTTTACGATAACTTTCTCACCTATTTCATATGTTTTGAATTTCTTTTGATTTCTCATTTTCTTCTCTTCCCATTTAATTTTTCTTTCATTTAATCTTTCTCTGACTAATAAATATTTTTCGTATAAATCTACTTGTTCATCTGATAACCAAGGTCTTTGTGGTAGTTGACTTGTAAAAACAGTGATAGGACAAAGATTATGAACACTACTAGGGGAGTTATTCATAACAAATTCTATTTGAGATAATTGTTTGGCCCATCTGTTATGTTTATTAACTAATAAAATTCTCAAATATTTTAACACTTCCTTTATGTATCTCTCTGTTGGATTAGATTGTGGATGTCTAGTAGAAATATAATAGCTCTTGATATTCCTATCCTGTAAGAATTCCCTATACCTGTCATTATCAAAATATGTAGCATGATCTGCTAATACCGCTAATGGATTCCCATATGCTATAAAATATTCATATAATGCCTGTAAGACTGTCTCGGTATTGCACTTTTGTGTAGGAATAAGCTTGATATATTTTGAAAAAATGTCACAAATCACCAATATGTTCCTATATCCATTTGTACTAGGAATTAAATTAGAAATAAAATCAATCGTTATCAATTCTAGTTTATTATTTGCTACGATACTTTGACTAATGTTTTCGTTGGTAAAGTTTTTATCTTTAGCCAAAATGCATACCTGGCAATGTCTTAATGTATTTTTGATGATCTTTTCATCATTTTTGCAATAATAAGCCTCTCTAAACATCAACCAACATTTTCTTGATCCAATATGTGTATACCTGTTATGTAAATATTCAATAATTTCTTTAGTATGAATTTCATTTGTCACATAAACTTCTAAATCACCAATTTTCTTAACAATTATTCCATCTTTTAAATTCATACCCTTGTAATTTGGTTCGTTACTTAACTTTTCCCTCAATTCCACAAACTCCTCTGTTCCCTGAATTTCCTTTAATTTTCGTAAGGAAAATATTCCTTGTCTCCTTAATTGGACTAGATTTATACTAACCTCGTTCTTTTTAATTCCTCCATCTTTACGACTCAAAATATCGGCCACCACCATTTCTTTTCCTGGTCTATAATGTATATCCATATCATATTGTTGAATTAACAATGCCCACCTGTATATCCTGTTATTATTTAGTTTAGAATTCATAATATTAATCAGAGCCTTGTGATCTGTCTCTAAACGGAACCTCTTCCCTATCAAAAAGTATCTTAATTTAGATAATGCAAAAATGATCCCAATCATTTCTTTTTCTGATACCCCATATCGAACCTCGCATGGTTTCAGCGTCCTTGAAGCAAAATAAATAGGTATCTCCTCACCATCTCTTATTTGTACCAATTCTGCTGCTACTGCACTATGTGATGCATCAGTTCTAACAATGAACTCTAAATTGAAATCCGGGTGAAACAACTTTAAATTCTCTACAAAATTTTCCTTAAGTTTAATAAAGCATTCTTCATGTTCTTCTGTCCAACTCCATTTCTTGTCTTTCTTTAATAAAGTTAGCAATACATTCGTTTTCTGACTAAATTTTGGTATAAACTTTCTATAATAATTCAACAATCCCAAGAATCCTCTTAATTGTTTTAATTTGGTAGGTCTTGGAAAATTTTTAATATCATCCAAACGTTTAGGATCCAATAAAATGTTTTTCTCGTTAATTATGTATCCCAAATAACTGACCTCATGTTTACAAAATTCGCATTTTTCTAAATTCAACTTCATCCCGTTTATTCTTAAAGTAGTAATAATTGTTTCAATATGTTCCAAATGTGAAACGATATCATCCGAAAAAATAATAATGTCATCCAAATAATGTATAGCAAAATCTTCATATTTATCTAAAATTTTATGTAGAAACCGGATTAATCCGGCAGGGCTAGTCTTAATCCCAAAGGGGCAAACTGTAAAATTAAATACAGTCCCGTTGATATTAAAACCACAATACTTACGAGAATCTTCATCTAGTCGAATTAACCAAAATGCATTCTTTAAATCTAATTTACTGTAAATTTTTTTATTTCCGCACTTGGTTATTAACACGTCAATGTTTTGTGGAGCTTCGAACTCAGGTAAAATGCGTTTGTTTAGGGCCCTCGCGTCAATGCAGATCCGTATCGAGTCATCTTTTTTCTTGACTAACACTACTGGATTAATAAAATACGTATTAGAACGCTCAATGATTCCTGCTTCTTCCAAAAGTTGAATTTCTTTATTTACACGTTCCTGGAAATAATATGGTATGGGATAATTTTTACACGTTAAAGGTGAATCATCTTCTACAATTATTTTATGTTCATAATCCTTCGCAAATACTATCTTCTCATTGATTAATTCTATGTTCTCCTCTAAAATACTCTCTAAACTTTCCCTAATCTGTTTATTCTCAATCTTCTGTTTGTCCAAAATTTTAACTATATCTTTTCTTTCTCTAACAATAATTTTCCCTGTCTCATCTTCTTTACTATTTGCATTTTCATCTACATACGATTCATTATATAATTTAGGTAGTTCAAACATATCCCTTTCTAATAATTCTTCAGGACTGTTAAAATATTCATTTCTATCTTCTATAATCACATTATCGATTTCTTTTCCAATTAGCTCTCTATAAGCCATATATGAATTAACTTCCAATCTGTCTTCCATTTTTTCCATGTCAACCTTATTTCCATTTATATTTATTTCATCCTTATCGAAATTAATACTCATTCCTAACATTCTCATGTTATCAATACCTAGTATACAATCGTAAAATAAACCATCTAATATGTAAAATTGCATCATATATTTCTTAAAATTAATCTCCACTTCTATAGTAATACGTTCGGTAATAATGCCCATTTTTCTCCTATTTGCAGTTACAACATTTGTACCTTTTATCTTTACGATATTCTCAATGACATTTACAACTTCTAATACTTTATCTTTATTAATTAATGAAATTTCCGCACCTGAATCAATTAATGTTTTAAATTCAATTTTTCCTATTTGAATTTTAATAAAAGGAAGTACTTCGCAATCTTCTACTATCTTCCCTAACTTTTCTAAAGAATCTATTTCAACAAAATCTCTATCTAAACTAATACTATTAATATTGATGTCCTTATAAACTATTTTAAAATTATTATCAACAGATTGTTCAGAATTTAATTCCAAGAAACACTTGGAATGGGATTCCCATATATCCCTGCTTCTGATTCTAAAATCGGCGTTTTTTTTTTCTCATCATTTACCTTTTGTAATATGTCTTCTTTTCCAATACTATTCATGCCTTCATCTGACTTTCCACCTTTTATTAACCTAACGTTATTTATATTACGAGATGTATCTGTATTTCTATTTCTATCATTTCCATTACCTCTTGTATTCCCATCATTATTCCTATACCAATTATTATTCGAGTTCGTGTTCTGATTATAATAACGATTATTTTGATCTTGATAATTACCATAATTCCTTCCTTGATAACCTCTTCTATCGTTTTCAAACGGTTTATTATTAGAGAAAGGTTTTTGTCCATTATTAAAATTATTTAAGGGCCTATGTGGTACTCGATTACCTTGTGAATCATTTCTTTGAAAATTATTACCATTTTGATAATTTACTTCCCTTGATCTATTATTATAATCGTTCCGGTAGTTAAACATATTTGTGTTATCAGCATTATTTCTTGATATATGAGATATATTATTATTTCTATTAGAAATTGGTTCTTGATTTCTTCTTACACTATACTGCATGTTTTCACTATGGTCATCTAAACGTCTTAAAATGTCAATCAATGAATCCATAGTCGTAACATTTTGACAAATAATAGCATGAGTGTCATTCACAATAAAATGCTTCAATAATTGTTGAGCAATGGTAGATTCATCTATATTATGAATATATTTGCTATTGTTATATAATTTAGACGCGTACGTTTCTCTAGACATTTTCCCTGGATGAAATTTACCAATCAATAACTTAATCCTAGCCCTGTTTTGCTGATTACTATTCCAGTAATATGAAGTGAACATATTTACAAAAACATCAATATTGGTGCACTCATCCTCAATTCGTTGGAACCAATCTAAAGCACTGTTCGTAAGAGTAGACCTAATAATATTCATTTTAGTTTTAAACTCTGTAATATCTTCCATATATCTCAACATATTATTTAAATACAGCATGGGATGTATTGAAGTTGATGAATCTCCATTAAAATGAGGTAAATTTTCTATTTTAATTCCTGTATTAATAACACAATTCGGAGAAGTATTAACTAGTTGCGTAATCCTTTTACCTTCAATTATCTTCACTAATCCCTCTATCTCTTCTTTCCTGTTCTCACATTCTGTTAATAACCCCTCTATTGCCTCCTTCTGTACTAAATTATCTTCTTTGTATTTCTCTTCATTATCAGCTAATTTTTTATTTACTATAACCAATTCTATATCATTCTTTGACGATACCTTTACCAAATCCTTGTGTATTTTCTCAGATAGTTCTTTTTGTTTACTCTCACATATACCTACTTTCTCCAGCACTATTTTTTCTACTTCTCCAATTTTATTAACTATATTTTTGTCTATCGTTCCTAAAATCTCTACCTTACTACTTTCATTCTTCTTCTCTATTTCTTTTATAAATTTATCTTCTAAATTGTTTAACTCTTCCTCTAATTTATTTTTCATATTTTCATTAGTTTGATTAATTTTTTCATTTAGTCTCACAAGATTTTCATTTATTTTCTTATTATCATCCCCAAACTTCTCTAACTTCTTCTCCAAAACCTCGAAAATATCCTCCTTTATTTTCTTATTTCCCTCACTAATTTTCTGGTTTATTTCACTAATTTTCTGATTTATTTCTTCCCTATTTTTCTCAAACAAATTTTCAAATATCTTCTTATTCTCTTCTTTATCCTCCTCTCTGTTTTTCTTATACTCTTCTTTATCCTCCTCTCTGTTTTTCTTATTCTCCTCTCTATTTTTCTTATTCTCCTCTAAAATAGCTTTTAACATATCTTCTATGTTCCTACTTGGTATAATTTGTTGTGTATCACCTCTTTCCTGTTCACTATCTTCTCCGCTTTCGCTTGTACCTGGAGTCTGTTTTATACTAGATTTAGATCTTGTATCCATTTCTTTTGAATATTTTTAAAACTGTACTAATATGTATGCACTCTATATAAAATATTTTATATGTACCTTTAATACACACAACTATATACCAATGTATCACATGTAATACCAAATTGCGATAAACTAAATAAATGTACCTAATAAATCTGCGTTTTTATTATTCTACAAAATACACAAATAACCAGAAACCTTTCTTTTCTCTTGCCCCTACGTTCGGGCACCAAAAATGTATTAGTATACGTAACTCCAAGTTGGGCCAGTAACAAATACACTATACTAACCGTTATGCCTCTACGTTGAGCACCAATTGTCTTAATATTGTTACCCCAAATTGGGCCTGCCAAATGTACCTGTATAAGGGTTGGATGATCGTTATTTTCAACAAACTATCCTCTAATAATGTTCCAAGTTCGTGCACTAAATGTATTTATATGTGTGTTGGAAGAGTATTATTTTTAACACCTAATTTTTTTACTACTAATATTATTTTTTAAAATGCCTCGGCTAATACTCAAATTTAATAAATATAAAATTTTATTTCTCCTTGTCTTATTAATTGAACTGGTAGGACTATATTCTTTGAACCCTATACCAATACATGATAAAAATGGGAGGGATATTTTACATTACATGTCAAGAAATATAACCTAACTTATGATTTGTTTATTATCGATTGAATTGCACGTATTCTTTATAAAATACTATTTTTATATAACATCAGGGGTGTTTAATGGTCCATTGTGACTGATTATTTGATTGTACTTTGTAGAACTACGACTAAACACGTAAGTATTACAAATTTTAATGGGTCTTTTTCAGGTTAAATTAATTCAATATTTTTATGATTTTAGTGTTACACAATCTTGTAGATCAGCTGCTTTGTTTGTAAAAACACATAATTAATGCTACAAATGAAAGAAAACAAACTGCTCAAACTAATAATAGTATAATGATGTGTTGATCAGATACACAAGTGAAAATAAATGTTATTGAAAAATTATTTAACAACGATGCATTGACGTTGGTTAGAAAATATCAAAATAAACCATGAGAGATAACGACATAACTGTAGTGAGTAAGTTTGTGAAATGACAACTTGTATGTTTTCTACGATTGACTAATAATGTATTTTATTTATAGTTGTAAATATTCAATTGTTGATGAGATTTCTATGGAATGCAACTTGTAATATTACTACAAATAAGGTATTGCTTTTCTTATTCTTAATTCAATACATTATGGTGTAAAAGTGAATAACTTTCCTAAATATTAATATAAAATATGTTATTTTTAAATCGAATAGTACCAATATACTTTATATTACTTCAAATGTTAAGGTATATTTACTTGTAGGTGCTGTTGCTACTGTTATATGACCTGGACTTGATATCTTGATGATGTTCTCCGATATTCTCCGATCTTCGACGTCCTTCTTGTACTCCTTTATAATAGACTCCTTTGGAAATACACGTTCTGACTCAGAAAAATTCTCTTCGAAGTTCTCTGCACAACATAATACTGCTACTCTAGAAGAAATGATTCCTACTTGTTCGGTCTAATTTGGAAATACACGTTCGGTCTCCTTTGGAAATACACGTTCGGTCTGTTATGGAAATACTCGTTCGGTCTCAGAAAAATTCTCTTCGTAAGCCTATACACGATAAAATACTGCAACTCTTCGTCTATGGTTAATCTTGAAAATACACATTGGAATTCGTCTATGGATAATCTTCTATTTATGTAAGTACTCGTGATAAATTATAATTCAACCTTTTAAATATTCCTTTCCTTTATCTATCAATTTTGCTACCTATGTTTTATAGATATCACATAAATTTCGTATGTTTCTTTCGCTGTTTACTGTTTTATTCACTCTGACTTTGTTAAATTAATAACTTTCAACGCTTTTAAGCACAAAATTCGCTGTATTTTAGAAATTATCAATGAATTATTTTTTATTCAAAGATAAAAATAACCGCGTCGTATGAAAATTATTTTTCATCTTCTCGTTGTTTTTTTTTCCAAACTAAATTCCTAAGCAACCCTTTTACAATTTTTTTAAATTCTCCAATCAGAAATCTACACCTACCTTTATAATTCAAAATATCTCTTTACTATTTACTTTCGAATATTTACATCCTTATAATTTATTACTACGTGTATTAATTATTCTTTTTACATTTAAAAAAACCTAATTTCAAAGCACTTCACACAATTGTCATTCAATTTATAAATTCTCATTTCAGGAACTGTCAAAATATTTCTTTCATTAACACCTGTTCAAATTATGGCGGGAAATTTAATTCCAATTAGTTTATACTCTAAATCAATTATTTACGTTTACAATACTCGTCATATCATCGTTAATTAAACAATTTTGTACATAAAATATAATACATCATATTTGACAATAATAATAATGTTTTTTAATTTCTCTTTAACAGATTCTAGAAATACAAACATAGAAGAAAGAAAACCTTATTTTTCCTCTACGACAACCAGATCAACACAAAAATCTCATCAACCTATGAACATCAAATGAACATTTAAATAATTAATTCTTTACATTGATAAAAATATACTTTTAAGAATTGAAAAATTATATGTAATAACACAATTGTAAATCAATATATTGTATGGATATTAAAAACCATAACAATATATATCTATTTCTGTAAACGTTGGGAAACAAATAAGGAAAAAGAATAATAAAGACATTATTATTATTATTATAAAATTTATGTATTTGTTCACAGAAAATGTTCGTGACATTCACACTTTGCACAAGAAATAGAATAGAATCTAAATAATTCCGCAACTAAATTTTGCTAAAAGTGCTGACTTTTATATAATTTTTGGAAATTTTCCATTAAATTTGGCATCGTTTTATACAAGTCTTTGATGAATTTATTCCATACTATAGGCGTGTACTGTATTTAAATTAATAGAGCAGGGTACCATAGTCGATAATATCATATATCACCTAATACCAAATAAACATAGATTTACGATAATCATGACTGCTTCGCAGTTGGAAACCTCTGCGTAAAATTTACACCTCTCTTCGGCAGCCGAGGGTGTGCTCCCCCGTGCTCGCTGAGGTGTTGAATATTTAATTTTACTCGACACCCCGTCGTCATTTTCATGAAGTTTTAAGGGAGCCTGAAATGCCGGAATGGTGAAAACTTGTCAATGTCTTGCTGTTATGACCTGCTTTCCTACACTTCCCTCATCTAACGTCGGCGGATTTTTCGTGTGGGTGGGCGGGCGGATTTTATCGAAAGAGTCTTGAAAATGCAAAGGTGGTAGGTAATGGCGCGGTGCGGTGGTGGTGCTGGTTTGTACGCGTACATCTTAAAATAGGTCTATTGTAATTGTACGCCGGCAGAAATCAATTTCTCTACCGGCGGCAGTTAAACTAGAGTGTCGTCATCTAGAATGACGTAGACATGGGATTTTGTATACATTGTCAATGAAACATTTAAATTTAAACAAAAATTTCAACAAACCTGATTAAGAAATTTGAATTTTCGTTATAATTCTATCGAAATCTATAAGTTATTTTTTTAAATAAATTGTAATACAAAAAAATCTACAAAAAATAATACAAAATCGTTCGTTCTGAAAAAAATAAGCAAACAAAAAACACTTCAATTCTATAATATAATAGTATTAAAATGATTAATATTTTTTATAGAAATTCGTTATATCTGGTGTGAAATTCGAAGTGAAAGTAATCCTTGAAAATTTGAAGCCATGTCTGAGGTAAACTAGATTCTTACAATTATTGACAGACAACAATTGACATTTAATATTTAATACAAATCATAGACTTAAGTTAGGACATACGATTTTTTGTTTAACAAGCCCATCTACGGTCCGAACGAAAGTGTCACGTGACGGGGACTACAGTCCCATGTGCCTTAGGCTATTTTTCACGTCCCCGAAGATAGAACGAGGGCCCGAAAGGAATTTTTGAAAATTTTCATACGTGCAGAAAAAGACTATGCATCAAAGCATTTTGCCATAAGGCCTACGTGTGGAATAATTTATCGTGGACTAGGTTCGATTTTAAAATGGAGGTTGGCCGGCACAGATGACCATGACACCTCAAAGGTCAGATAAGGTTAAATTAAACGCACGAAAATTTCAATTTCAGGTTATAAATTATCATTTGCCGGGAAACGCCAAAATTGGCGGAAAGCATATAGCAAATGGCGCCAGTCATGTAATACACATAATGACTATAGAAATAATTCAGTATGGTGGTCGATCAGCACAGATGACATTGACAATCAAATATCGGCGTTAGGTTGACGTTAATGCAATACACTAAATGTAAATTAATTTTATCCATCACGAATTTAGAACGTCAGAACTAGACAGAATAGTGTCAGTCATGCGGGGTGCTATATATTTCCTCAAGAAGAGGTCAAATATCAGCATGCGAAAAGTTTAAAGTAATCACATTTATAAGAAAGACCGATTCCACGAGCCCTGCCGTAAATTAAGGTGGAAAGAATTGAGGCCACAAGGTCAGTAAGTATACATGATCGTACGTACAAGTAGGTCTCTCAATAAATTTTTGAAGATTATAGGAACGAATAAACGTCAACTAACTTTTGATGCATTGACAGTTTGTGCAAAAGCTAAAATTAGACGTACATACAGAGCGCGTCAAAAGTTTAGAAAATCGGATATTATGAAAAGCATCATGCCAATGCTCACGTTTTATAGTAAATTGTAATAAAGCTGTAATCTATTGTAAAACGAGTGGAGTCAAGCTCGAAGAGATTGAAAAATCCAACTAGTAAAATAATATATTTACTCAGTAACTTTCAAAGGATTTTTTAAAATTTCAAAATATATCAGCGACATCCATCACTGAAACACCCCTGCCAAGCCTAACAACAGATCAGTCTGTGATGTGGACTTCCCTTTCGCAGTTATATCGACACCAGTATCTATACTAGTATTGTAATCGATAATGTTAATTATTCAAAACATGACGGGTGCGGATATTATCAGACCTGTTCCAGGTATGTTCACAATGTATACTATTAAACATATTTTTTAAATATATTAACTATTAGATTTTAAACATTTAAGTAATATTTCCGTTAAGAATATTTCAAATTTTTCAAATAATTATTTAATTATTCATTAGTTTAGTTAAATAAAATTTTAAATAAATATGTTTTCGTTCAAACCTCGCAAAGTGAAGGAAACAATATATATATATATATATATATATATATATATATATATTGCAAGGTAGTCGGTTAACAAATCCTTTCGAAAATCATAACATTATAACACTCACAATGCCTTCGGGCTAGCAGCTCCCCATACTTTGTTTACCCTGCCTATACATATATACAAATACTAATATGTATTTAGGATACACATTATTGACCTTCCATATTTTCAGTGAAAGCTCTGAATTTTTGTTTATTTTCTGCAAAGGCGCGCAGAGATATCCGGGGCAGTCGCAAGACCTATATTACCCGAATAGATGTTTAATTACATTTTGTACATATCCAAATACTGAGCGTATGGTATTTACAGGAAGTTTCCTTGTTTCTTTGTACAATCTTTCCTAACATATGAGTAGTAGTAAGTTTAAAGAAGTTTTATTTCTAGAGAAAATAGATAAAAATAATGAAATTTATAAGACCATTACTAATTTAACCACGAAATATCAATAATGATTAATTCTAGAACATCTCTTAGAAATGTTCATATTAATTAAGTCTGTATGTCACAGTGTATATCACAACATAAAATTAAATATAAGAATACATTAGGAATTTAATAATAATGATATTATAATGAATAATGGATCTATACATATAGAGAAGACGCGTTATATTCAATTGTACAGTCATTACGTTTACACCTTGCCATAACTGTATTAGAAAAACTAAAAAATTACTTTGTTAAATTATATTTGAGGGCTTTTATTTCATTAGTTTAAATAGAAAATGTATACATTGATCGTAATATACGCATTTATGGCAAACAAACACATAATTTCCGATTCAATATTAAATTTCTCTTTTACATATCTTTAATAGACATAGTTCAATTCGGTGTTGGCAGATAAATCATATCTGTCAGAAAGGCGTGTGTTGTGTATATTTTTCCTGTCAAATATCACTGTATTATTCTGTAGTACAACTAACCTAAAAATCGGAGGAGCGTAACTTAAATTATACTTTTGTAGCTATAGTTTTTGGTACCTGCAAACCTCACCAGATGACTCTGATTAGTACTGTCACGTAGATTACTAAATTAGCTACCTATACTTTATCGCCTTTCTCGTTTTAATTTTGGATGCAGTTGAATTTTAATGAGACGGTTTCGCATAAGTGTTCACTTATTCATATTTTAATATTTTCTGGTGTTTAACTGATATTTTGATTTATTTTGTTTGACTATTTTTTAATAATTACTGTTACTTTCATTCGTTTGTATAAATTTGTTTCTGTTATTTGAAGTTTATTAGTGTCAATTTTAGGTAAGTGTCATATAATTGTAAATTAAGTTATATACGTTTTTGTACATATTATACTCTTCTAATAGGTTTTAATGTGTATTTTCGTAAAATGTTCTGTGATATTATTTTCCCTTTTCCAACGTGTATTGCAGATTTTTTTTTTTACTTTGAGATGACATTTTATGCAACAAAATGTTCTAATAAAATAATTTGCAGCAAAGTATTTTGCGGTGGTGTGGCGATACAGTCAATGCTAACGTGGCCTATTCGAACAAAATAATGCCAACCACTGTGCCGAGAACTTCGCCACAAATTATTTTCTTAGAAAGTGTCATCTCATTAAAAAATACGTGTTATTTTTCTATAATTTTTGTAGTTCTATAATCACAACATTATCTAAAATGTTCTTCATATTCCTCCTTATTACTTCCTTTTGAAATCATTATGGTGTATCGCTCATGTTCGGTTCGCAATTGTATGGAAAAGAAATCTCTCCGACTCTCATATCCTGATCCCTGTAAATATCTAGATTTATTTGTTAAATAGGTAAACACTTGTAGCAATGGATATATATAACATTTGTCGCATATATAGTAGAAATTTTAATTTAATGTATAGATACGGCCACCAAGATTTTAGCCAAAGCCTTTTGTAGTTTATGTTTTTCCATATAGTTCTGAGTAACAGTTGAGAGTACATGAATGAAACACTTTAGAAATGATATTGCGACCAAGAAATCATAAGGAGAATACAAGACGTCCAACTAATGATGAACTAGAATGGAGTGGAGAAAATATAGAAGTACTAAGAACAAAATGGTAACAGAAAAGTTCTTTGTGTATTTTATCTATATTTTTTTTGTTTGAATAAAGACTATTAAATTTTTGTAAATAATGTAGCTTTATGTTACTTTTCGATTACCTTTAAAACACATTGTTTATTTATTGAGTAGGTATCGTTTAATTATTATCTTAATCAATTAGTTAGTCTCCAAACTTAAATAGTTATTCGTATAAGACATATATGAACAAACTCTAATATTTTAGTAAGTAACTTTATCATAATTATATTAAGTAATATTAGATGAAAAATTTAATTACAAAAATAAAATATAATAATAATAATACTGTTCGGCTAACCTGTTGTAAAATTCTCAAAACCGAAAGGTTTTCTTCCCCCAACTGCTGCGGCGGCGGTAGACGGGGGTGGCAATGATTCGCTACAAATGGCAAAGTGCTCCATTTTTAAAACATTGAATAAAAAAACAATTCCGATTGCTTTTTATCATTTATTTTTAGACTACGATATTTTACCAACTATGCTTTATGTATAATATATTTGTATGTTAACTGTGTAAAAGAAAATTATAAAATTTCTTCGTAATATGGGTGTGAATATAAAGAACAATTATGTTTAAAGATTTATTTTTAATTACCAAATGTGACTAAATTACCAGGTCTGAAATCATCATAATCATTTGATTATACGGATGCATTAACTCTTAAGTTAAATTCTTGAGGTCCTCCATGGAATGAAGTTCCAATTGTAAAAAGAGACTCTGCATTTACTTCCATTACTAAATCTGCTTCAACTGACCAATAAGCACAAGTATTTTAAAATTGTGTATTATCTGTAGCTGACCAACAAGCACAAGGTAAGATACCAAAATATGCTAACGGAATCGTTGTATTACGTGCCTGACGATTATGAACATCATACTTTTTTGTGGGATCTATTGATGCTGTTAAAATATTTACAATATGTGGTTCCTTATTATAATTAACATTAATGTAAGTACGAGTATCCACAGAAGCAGCTATAGCAGCTTCCACTTTTTTAGAATCTCCTACATATTGATTTTGAATTTTCAATTTTCTTCTTAAAAAATATGACGTTGAATTCCATGCTGTATCAGAGTCACTAGCATTGTATGGTATATAGTGATTTTTAAACCAAATTACACCGTTAGCTGGTGTATAATTGTAATCAATTACTTGTTCACCAATTCTAGGCATAAAATTCCATCGATCATATATACGGTCGATACTAGGCTAACTATTGCTGTTCATTTGATATTTATTAGCGAAGCGAACTTTAAAGTGTTTAGATTTTGAAAATCTACTCTTTTATACCTACCACAACTGCAACAGTGTAATATATACATAATAGAAAGGTGTGCGGCTGATAGCGTATTCGGTTGCCGTAACATTTGTGAGTTGTTCTCGTTAACTTTCGCATTTGTAAAAATTTGAAAACCGAAAGGTTTTCTCCCCCCAGCTGCTGCGGCGGCGGTAGACGAGGAGTGGGGGGGCAGGGGGGCTAATCGAATCAAATCGACGGCGTCATGATTTATGATTCATAATAATAAAAATTTTGAATAACATCTCACTCTAATATTGTTCGCACGAGGTATGGGTCAGTGTCAGACAGAGAAAGTATTCGGAAAAAAGAAATGATAACGTTTGTTCATCATCGCATACATTAGCCGGACGAAGGAGTAAATGCAGATAAGAAATTGTAATATTCTGCTAAGAGATACATATATAGGATACATACCTACTGCACATCGATGTGTAACGCTTGACAATTTTTCGAGACTGCTCGTGCTTATCGTAATATTATAAGAATCAACTGCGTACCTTGTGGGAGGGGCATCTCACCAGCATGTCTCGATCTATGAGCTGTAAATATCATTGTCCCAACTTCACTTTTTGTCGAAATGGCTTTCTCATCCTTTACTATCTTCCTTGGGTCAACCGTTAGTTTTAGCAAAATTCACAAAGAATACAGAAGTGTTTAGAATTCAATTTAGAGCAAGTTTTTCACGAAATATTCCTTAAAATTCGAACCGAAAGTGTCGTTGCTAAGATTAAAAGTGACATTTTGAAGTTTTTTTTATACAGACCTTGTCAAACTTGAATCACAAACACTTCTGTATTCTTTCTAAGTTTTTATGTCGTGATATGGTACTAAAGTTATTTGTATCTATAAAATCGCAACATTATTGTAGTGTTGTGTGTTCGGATAAAGCTTTTACGATACGTATCTAATACACAAAGTTGTTTGACATATCTATTCTTATCATAACAACGCTAACTAACTTCATACCCTACTCATTGCCAACACCTCATCTCCTGCCAACTGTCTTTCTATTTTTAACAATTAATACACTACATTCTTCCCCTACTATAAAGAAGTAACATGTAACACATTAATATTACAATAAAATGTGGTTAATTGAAAGTTATTAAAAATCACAATCACTGAAATCACTGATGTAATCCTCCATGTGTTGAGATCTCCTCAGCTTATTCCCTGGACGTAGATTGTGTTTCTCGCGCTGGTCGTCATCTGTCTTGATTTCGGATGAAATGCTATTCTCACGCTCCTGTTCGTCCACTTGTCGTGTCGAGCTTTTTAATTGATTGTCGAACGATTCAGCTGCTCCAACTTCAGATGGTTGCTAGCTCTCGGGCGTAGATACCTCAGAGTTGTCGGTCAGATCAGCTTGTTCAGTACTGGGCGTAGGAATTGATATGTCGTTTATAGCACTTTGGTCATTGATAGGTGTGAGATGAATACCCTGTGTTTTAGGACTAACATTGAGCCATAAACGGATGTTTTGGGTAGAGGTTCTTGAGGGTAGGCAAGGAGTTACTTTTGAGTGAGATTGACGTTTAGAATGAGAGTTTTGGTTTGGTAAGAAATTTTTGAAGAATGATGAGTTTCTTTGTATTATTCTTTTTTTTTTTGGCTTCTATTCTTGTACCTCGAACTTCAATTATTTCATATGGATCAGGATCAAACGTAGGTGTTAAATTGTTAGTCTTAGGTTGTTTGCATAATACCATATCTCCAACCTTAAATTTATGTTGTTTAGTTCTTCTCTTCATAATTTGCGTATTCCCTTTGTTTTCTTTTGTTGAATTTGTCGTGATTGACAAAATCCTTTTCTTCTTTATTTCCATCCATCATTGGCAATAAATTATTTACTTTTCTTCCGAACACGAGTTCGAAGGGTGACATCATCGTTCTGGAATGTGGTGTACTTCTGTAATTTAACAGGAATTGTTGAATTTGAGAGTTGAACTTGTTATTTTCCAAATTTGCACTTGCTAGTGATTTCTTGAAGGTTTTTACGAATCTCTCTGCTAATCCATTTGCTTCAGGCCAATACGGTGTTATCCTGACGTGTTTTATTCCATAATTGCACAGGAATTTTTTCATTTCGTAACTGTTAAAAGAAGGACCGTTATCAGATTTTATACGCTTTGGTATTCCAAATGTAGAAAAAATGTTTTCCAATATGGGTCTTAGATATTGAAAACTAGTTGATGGTACTATTTCCGCTATAGGATACCTGGAATGTTCGTCAACCAGAATAAAAATATGTTTCTTGCATTGGAATGGTCCTGCAAAGTCAATGTCCAGATTTTCAAACGGTTGTCTAGGAGGAAGCGGTGTTGAGATGATTGGGTCTCTTGGTTTTGTGTTGGTAATTGCTTGACAAGCTGAGCATGCTCTTATATAGTTTTCTGTTAGGGCATCAATGTTAGGAAACCATACTTTTGTTCGTAGCAGTTGCTTGGTTTTTATGATTCCTAGATGACCTTTATGCGCTAGCTCTATGGCTCTGTCATTGGAAGAATTATTCGTGTACCCCGCAAAATTATGCCATCTGTTACTGATAGCTCATCTCTGATCTTGTCAAAAAAACTTAATTGAGTATTTTTCCATGAAATAAATTTCTCAACGTCGAGTTTTGAATACTGTTGACAGTTGGCAGTAGGTGAGGTGCTGGCAATGAGTAGGGCATGAAGTTAGTTAGTGTTGTTATGATAAGAATAGATATGTCAATAAACAACAACTTTGTGTATTTGATACGTATCGTAAAAGCTTTATCCCAACACACAACACTACAATTATAAAACATAATAAAACATCCCTTACTAAATGAAGACATATAAAATTGAAAATTTGTTGGCTGGTCTCATAAGAGATTGGAGATCGTATATAAAAACAACGCAGATTATCCCTTGCCCAGTGTGCACGAAACATATAGCTGTCCTAACACTAGATCAGGCACAAATAAAGTCGAAACGCCTTTCGATGATACTTCTTCTCTGATCTCGGGCTAAAGACTTGACACTTTCTTTTTGATTTCCTTTCGCCCGTGACAAACGCTCTCGCTGTTCACAGATAAGGCGTGCAAAGACATCGACAAGGAACACAAGAACATTCATAAATAATTGTTTGATGGCTTCGACAGGAATCCTGATAGGATCGGGGAAAATTTTGCGGCACGCAGAAAAAAAAAGCGGCGATGGGAAGGAGCGAGAAACGAGGTCAATGGGTTGACCGTTGTGCGAGGTAGAAGGGGAGGAATCGATATGTATGTACATGAAAAAGCCGAAAGACAGATCGACAATTTATGTATGTAAATATTTTTTTTCGATTCCCGGTTTCCAGTTTTTTTTGTTGTTGCTTTTTCTTCCTAGAAAAAGATGGGCGGAATTTCGTTGTATTGCTTTGATTTGTCAGCAGGTGAAAATCTATATAATTTTTATGGGAATAGATAGAGAAAATAGAGCGTTTCAGATATGTAAAAGAGGAATTTTTGTAGGGAAATTTAATTTGACTTTAAAATTTTCTATTACTGACAAAACAATAAGGTAGAGGTGGTATACAGCGTGTATCAGGGCAAGATTTCGTTAGAACAGTACATAAAACTAATAAGTATACACCGGACGTTTCAGGTTTAAATTACGACGGAGCAAAGAAATAATAAACAACACGCAGTTACTGAATTGCAATATTCATGTGGTGAACTGCAACATCTGTTGTTGTCCCGTAAACGAGAGCAAAAAAAGCCGATCAAGAAAGGAATTCATTTTTAAATTTATTATATTTACCTTATATTTCGTAAGACAAATAAAGTTATACAGGGTGGTTCAACGGGAACTGAATCGATCGATTGTAGAAGAACTATAGCTATAGGAATGATCTGAAATTTTGCCACTATACTAAAGTCGATGGGGGCCATTCGCCTAAAATCTTTTCATGATGGCGGCATGTCGGGCTATGCCGGAAGTAGACACCAACTTCCTAATTTTAAATAGAATACCCTGCATATTGTCAGGTTTTTAGATTCTACGTGAAATTCTAAATATATTTCATGTACAATGTCATATATCTAAGTGCATCACTTTTTGACTTATTGAAATTCTTATGTTAAATTTGACGTTTGCAGGCAGAAAATCAATAGCACTTTTTCCATATAAAGATGAATTTATTATTTAATTTGAAGTAAATTCTCCCAAATAGATGGTCTAATTAAATACTATTTATATAAAATTGTTACAATTATTAATAGAGAGTGTGCGAATTATACGCCTGAAAACTAATTTGGAAAAATTGCCAAAAGACATTTTTTTAATGGGAAGCGTTAAAAATAAGGATCACTTTGTATAAATATGTCTATTATAAAAATTGGTAATTTTCGAAATATTGGCAAGTTACGTGTTTTTATCTTCTACAATACATACTGTCTGCATTAGTTCTTTTTTCAATAGTTAGCCATGACAGTGTTTACAAAATTATAAATTGTCATTCGGTAAAGAAAAGTTATGCCGGGGCGCTTAAATTATACAAACGATGATTATTTAAATTTATTTATTATTTATGGGGAATGTTATAAAGTTATGTCAAGAACATGTGATACATTTGCAACTCGATATCCGCAAAAACGGAAACCATCTACCAATACCGTTAAACGTATTACAGAAAACTTCAGAAACTTTGGATCCGTGAGGGCAAAGATTCAGGGAAATAAACCAGCTATTAATAACAATAATAATGTAGTGCAAATGTATCACATGTTCTTGACATAACTTTATTACATTCCCCATAAATAATAAATAAATTAAATAATCGTTTGTATAATTTAAGCGCCCCGTCATGACTTATTGAAATTATGATAAGGTAAATGACTTTTCTTCAACGAATGACAATTTACTTTTTTTTCTAAACACTGTCATGGTTAACTAATGAAAAAAGAACTAATACAAACAATATGTATTGTAGAAGATAAAAACTACCTACTAACTTGCCAATATTTCGAAACTACCAATTTTTATAATAGACATATTTATACAAAGTGATCCTTATTTTTAATGCAGAATAATATAAAATTATAATAGTTGCCGCTTCCTATTTAAAAAAATTATCTGTTGGCAATTTTCCAAATTCGTTTTCAAGCGTATAATTCGCACACTCTGTATTAATAATTGTAACAATTTTATAAAAAATGGTATTTAATTAGACCATCTATTTGAGAGAATTTACATAAAATTCAATAATAAATTCATCTTTATATGGAAAAAGTGCTATTGATTTTCTGTCTGCAAACGTCAAATGTAGCATAAGAAGTTCAATAAGTCAAAAAGGGTTACACTTAGATATATGACATTATACATGAAATATATTTAGAATTTCACGTAGAATCTTAAAACCTGACAATATACAGTATATTTTATTTAAAATTAGGAAATTGGTGTCTACTTCTGGTATAGCCCGGAGTGCCGTCATCTTGAAAATATTTTAGGCGAATGGCCCCCATCGGCTTTAGTAGAATGTCAAAATTTCAGATCATTCCCAGCTACAGTTTTTCCGCAATCGATCGATTCAGTTCCCGCTGAACCACCCTGTATATGTATATACCTATTCATACTTATGTTAGTTTTGTTTTTTCATTGTTTTGACTGTTAATTACATACTTTGTAATTTTTGTTCTTTAATACCGTTTCATTGAATCTACATCTCCCAATTATCTTGACGTAAGTGTGCACTGGACTTCGTTAAGTTTCAATAACATACGCATACATTTTTAGGTATCATTTATTTTGATCTAGAACATTGTTTATGTTACTATGATATGTAAAAACGTTGAGAATGGCATCGTGAAACAATGGCGAGTTTAATTAAGGGTCATACTGATTGTATGTCCTCCATTGTCAGTGATTCTGAAATTTATTGCAGTCTGTAAAATATCGTTACAGAATGCCCAAATAACACACGTACAACGTCTCTTAGCATCGCTAAAACATACACAGAAACTGGACCAGGTCGAAGCTGATAATTTTAACGAAGAACTCTGTTAAGCTTTAATGGCGGCTAATATTCCATTAAATAAATTTGACAATCCCACTTTCAAAACATTTCTCCAAAGAACTTTAGAGGCAAAGTTTATTAGACAAACTAAATGGGGTATTCCATTTAAAATAAGGAAGTCGATATCCATTTCCGGTGTAACCGAAAGAAGCGAAAATTTGAAACAACTATTTCAAATCGAAAGAAACTAATATTTGCATATGGCCTATGTAAAAATAAAAATAAATTTCGCACAAACTTTGTTTAAAAAGATCAACAATTCTTATAAAAACGTCAGCTTAACATCTACATTCGAGCACATTGTTTAAAGGTGTTGGCAGTAATTCACGAAATGACTGTTTGTTTTCTTTTGAAATGTTTCTAAGTGACCAAACTTTTAGTAAAATAATAAATAAATAAGATATTAACATATTAAAATTATCAACATTTTATTGACGTTATGTCAAGTTGAGTTTTGACAATTCACAAATAATTTCAAATGAATTCTAATGGTTGGCGCGCTTTTCACACTAATTTAAATGGTAAACATCGGCTGGATAACCTTATATTACAATCTTTAGTATTACTTATTATTGTTATATTATTATTTCAGATTCTTTATATTAACAAGAAATTATTTGTACAGAAGACAAAAATCTAATCTCACTCACTCTCCCCAAATTGTTCGTGACTTTTTTTTTTGCTTTATCATTAATTCACTCATTATTTTCTTGAGTTTCATAGAATAGCATTGTTCCCCGTCTTCCTTTTGAAATTCACATCCTGGCATCATATATTGCAGGCTTTGTCTTACGTATATATGTATATGCTCATTTCTGTACGGCATTGTGTAATTACAAAACATTTTTCTTTCATCGTTTCCTCAAAGAAAGCAGCGATACGAAGTACTTACATGTCCGCTTTTGAATGTCTTTCCTCATCCTGACATTCATTATTTAAGCAAGGACAAGTGTTTTATTAAATACGGTGATGTGGTCAGAAAGAGAAAGAGCGAGAGAGAGAGAGAGAGAGAAATTGCCCTATATCATGTTCAAAAAAAAATACAGAGCTAATTGGCCTTTGTTTTTAACTACTAATTATTATACGTAAACTAACCGTCGTGATACAGAGTGGCCGCCTAGCTACCAAAGATATTTCGTATATGAATTCAGTGACTAATTTGAAGTAAAAATGACTCTATTTACTTTTCCCGAATTCCTAACGGTTCTTGAAATAACGGACTTTGAAACTGAAGTAGATTACTAGAGGGTTAAGGAAAAATGTGAGTTAAATAAAAATTTAATCAGGAAGGCTTTGTTCATGACGATAGTCACCGTAGCCAAAATCAAGCAAGCTTTTCTTTTAAAATGCCCATCGGAGTGATTTAATTCAATCTAGTTAGTGATGTTACCGTACGTTTCTAGTATTAAATGACGTTACTAGAACACCTAAATATGATGTGAAAAAGACGTCAACAAAACAATCAAATACGGTCAGTGTGACCTCTCAAAGACCGTTACTAAAACGTCTAAAAATGACGTAAAAAAGACGTCAAAAAATAGTCACAAATATAGTCTGTGTGACGTCCCAAATGACGTTGCTTTCACGTCCAGTGATTACGTCATTGCTCTGTGACATAATCACCTTATTCTACCGTCATTTATGAGGTAACTAATGACTTTATAACGACGTTATACCGTATGTGTCAATTTTCATTAGGTATAGGTATAGCTACTATATTTAGGACAGCTGACTCGTGGGCCATTTTGGAGATAAATGTCAGTCATATTACGTACTTATTTTTAGTTATTATTATATATTCTGTGTATTTCTTAAATATACGACTATTGTAAAAAATTATACCTACATTATTTCACGTCCTAAACTGGCTTAATAAAGTCAATTATTCGAAGTTCTATTCAACATTTGCTATTAGCATACATATTTACCGCCTTAAAATTATCTTCAAAATGGCGGACAAGTCACCTATGCTTTATATAGTAGTTGTAGGTATAGGGATTCAATGTTTACGTGCGATTTATACGTATACAAGTAATACGTGGCAAAGTGGCACCCCTACTGTCCGTAACCAATCCCGGCAACAATCGACATCACAACGACTTTCTCCGATCTTCCCACTTCTCCCGACCAGATTTTACATTCAATGTTTAGCTGCGAACACGTTGCGATCTAGTCTGCAATAAAAGCCGTCTTATTACTGGAACGGGAAACATCAAATGGCCGCCGCGATCTCCTGATCTAGTAGTTTATTATTATTTTCAGAATCCTTTTTTATTTACCTTATTTTTAATTTTATTAGAATTACGCTTTTGTTTGTGTCATGCAGCGTGAACGCAGCTTAATAATTGTCTGCATTTACTGAAAGGAAAAAGAAAAACAAATCCTTGCAACTCGTAAATATTATTTCTGAACGCATTACAAACACCCAAGCCGGTGGTCGAATAGTTACTGCTAACCACGCTAACTTGTATTTAGGAGCATGCATCGGTCGTGCTGGCATTGGAAAGGAAAGAAAGGGTACTATGTTGCCACGTACTGTATGGATTAATCGCCTATGGCTAATGAAAATTGACACATGCTGTATAGTCGTGGGCTTGCTACCTGGGTACTTCTACTAGTTGAATTTGGATTGTTTTCAATTTCTAGTTGCACATGAAGTTATGCATATTCATTTAATGTCACTTGACATCCAGTTTTTTGAAGATTCTTTACAATCCCATGTTCTGAAATTTCTTATTAATCCTACTAATTGTTGACTAACTTATGGGCTGATGGTTTTTCTCAAAAAAGTTGATACACTTCTTGATGTGTTCTAGCTGTTAAAAAAAAAAAACTAAAAATGCGGAAACAAAAAATTTACATTCTATGAAATTTCAAGTAATCAATAAATCAAACGTTCAACTAAATTTATACCAACACAGTAAGTAAGTTCTTTAAAATATAGCTCTGCTCCGAGAATATTTACAGGCCCTAAGGAATTGTGAAAGAAAAATATATATATATTTTTAAAATTATTCTGTCACAGAATCTCGTATTAAAATACCTACAGCAATTAAAGATAAAATACAGCGAAATGCGAACGACACGGCATGTTTTAACTGTTCATTAAGCAATAAAAAGTAACGAACGATTTACATACATAAACTGAACGGAACAGCATTTGAAATAACAACTGAAACTCGCAATAAAGTATACAAATGTAAATAAAAGTAAGAGAGAATAATAAAAAAGTAATCTGAAAAGGCAAATAAGAAAACAAGCAAGAAAGCAGGCATGCAGCAGAACATTCGAAAATCGCACTCACCAAAGTTTGTGCAGCCGCTTGGTGCTGTAAATAACGAAGCAACATTTAGTTAACATACATACAAACATACATAAAGACGAACAATTAACATCGAACAATTAGCGCGTGTGAAGAAAGATGCACAAAGATACAAAAAATAAAGAATTGTACAGGTGTCTAGCTACTATGTGTGTTTGTTTTAGTTTATTATTTAATATAAAAGAAAGATCTATTCCACTACACACAACACCTTATTCCAAGACATCCCAGAGCTGTTTACACTGTGGGTTGACTTGGCGGCAGTGTTGCCAACCCACTACAGACGATTCCCCCTGAATGCTCTGAATAATGCTTGAAAACCCCCTAAATTTCATCAAAAACCCCCTAAAAACGAGTAAATAAATTGTTATAAAAAAAATAACTCCTTTATATTATTGTGACAGTTATTTGTATAGACAAACGCATGTTTCCAGGAAATTAAAAAAATGTTATAAGTTTTTAACATATATTTAATCAATCTTTATTTAAACTTTCCAAAATAGTTCTCTTATAAAAATAATATACCTACATAGGGTAGCGGGGGGTATTGTTGGCAGGCCTCGATGATTGGCACCTCCATTTGTTTTTGGCTGTAAAAAGCACAATCCGCTTGTTTTCTACATGAAGTATTTTTTTTGCACAATGTATCATCCTTGTATGACGTGTTAGCGTGTTACACATACGACGCGGGCGTTAATTTGACAGGTCTGTTTGACAAGTCAGTGTTGCCAATAATGCTGGTGATTTATCACCAGTTCTGGTTGTTTTTCTTAATTTTAAATTACCTCGTGATTATTTTTTAAATTACTATATCTGGTGATTTTGGATACTATTAATTTTTTTCTTGGTAACCAAGAATATAAAACATTAAGCTCCTAAAAAAGTTAGTCGGAGTTAATTAGATACCGTTGGGTCCACAGTTGCGATGTGCGCATGCAGTGCAGCCGTTTACAAACACTTAAAGGTAGGTTCCTATGCACTCAGGTATGTTTTTAAGTTTTGTTCTATTTTAAGCAAGTCAAGAGAAATTTGATAATGTTTAGGTGTAATTAATTTCCTTTTTCCTTCAGTGTTTCTAAGTTGTGTTCCATGTTTTCATAGTATGATATTTCCATATTTGTAAAATTAGAAAAAGAAGGTAGACGGCTTTTATGATACCGTGATACGATTGCGGAAAAAGGCATGGATGAGTTCACAATTCTTCTGTTGAACTTAAAACTGACGAAATCTATTATTTTTGTAGGAAAATCGAATAAATTACAATTTATACACCTATCCTTAATTTTGTTTGCAATAATGCAATACTCAAGTATAACAGTTTTCAATGTTCTCTACAAATACCCCTAAAAATACCCCTAAAAAATAAAACCCCCCAGATTTCCCCCATGGCTCAAAAAAACCCCTAAATCTAGGGGGAAAACCCCCAAGTTGGCAACACTGCTTGGCGGTTGCTCACAAAGATATAGAAATTTAACAAGAGAGGCCACTCTTAATACTTTTCGTGGAACTCTTGACAGCGCTATGTGGTTGTAATACGAACTATGACTTTTACATCACAAAACCGCGCATAATACACATCAAAAATTAAGTATAGTATAACATACAGATTCATTGAACATTACAAAAGTTATACAATGATTAACATGAACAATTCATATTCAAATTGGAGCATGTTGATCATTGAATGAACTTAAATACCAATAAATCCATATTCATAATGAAAAATATACACGTAGGGAATGAAGAAATGAGAATCCCAAAAAATTAGTTATTATTGTACCGCGAGCTCTTAAATTATATTGATAAAGGTTTGTCATGGAATGTAAAACGTCCGTTTTAGGTATATCATTCTTTTGAGATAGTTCTGATTAAATTATCAGGTTAACTCTCATACTGACATTTGGCTGACATAAAATATCTAAATATATGTTTAATTAAAATGATTTACATGTTTGAATAACATTTTATTAAAAATTAATAAATAAATTACAATTACAATGTTCAAAATGACCCCCGCCTTGTTCGATGCACACGTTTATGCGCCTTTTCATGCTATCAAAAGCATTTTGCAACATTTGTGGCGTTATGGTTGCACATACTTCAATAATTTTTGTCGTAGTTCTTGCAAATTATGTACAAGAGTTCTGAAAATTCTATTTTTGCAGTAAGGGAACACAAAATAGTCCATAGTAGTCAAACCAGGAGACCTCGGAGGAAATTCAACTTGCGTATGCAAACTTATAAGTCGATCATCAAAAAACTCACGGAAAAAGACTATAATTTCTCATGTCGTATGTGCTGTTGCACCGTCATATTGAAAATAACCATTATGAAGTTCATCGTCGTGTAGTTGTTGAACAAATTCATTCAAAATGTTATTTCTGTACCTCTCTGCATTGATGGTGAAATTGAAAAAAAAAAACGGTGCAATTATCCTCCTACGGGAGACTGCCATCCAAACCTCAATTTTTTGAGAATGTGTTGGAGATTATTAGTGCTTTACATTCGCATATTTTGAGAATTTACGTACCCCGAAAGATAGAACCATGCTTCCCATACAACACCCTGTGAGTGGGTTGATGAATCAGGAAAGGGACTGTTTCGAAAGGAAAGCGATTAATAATTGTACATGCAGGTATATCCACCGACTTCATTAAATACACACCATCTAATATAGATTTATTTTACAAATTATAGGAAGCGAGGAAGGATTTGTAAATAATGCACTCCTTATTTTTAAGTCAGGCCAGAAAAGTGGTGATTACCATGAATTTTAATAATTTTAAACAGTGTTTGGAAACTTCATTAATACTCAATTTACCACAGCGTTCAGTTTTGGTTGTCGATAATGCTAGTTGCCACAATGTCTTGGCTGTGAAACACCCAGTTTCCACTACCCACAAAGTAGACATGATTTCATGGCTCGATGCAAGAAATATTCTTTACGACAAGAGTTTTACCAAACCAGAATTGTATGGTATAATCAAGAGATACAAGCCAACTAATACAGAATATGAAATTGATGCCATATTAGCACGACATGGTCACAGTGTCGCAAGATTGCCACCATATCACCCGGAACTCAATCCGATAGAAAAGGTATGGGCTCTAGTTAAAAATAGAGTGGCAGTTAGAAATGTAACTTTTAAATTGGAAGATGTAGACAGGATTACTCGAGACGAGTTTACGAAGGTGTCTGCAGAAGAGTGGAGTAATATTTGTGCCCATGTCAAGAAAATTGAAGAAGATTACATTCTTAAAGAACATATTATGGATGACTTCCATGAAGAGTTTATTATTAATGTAAATTGTGACAGTGATACTGATTCTGTATTTCACTATTCTTCAGATGAAAACGGTTTATAAAATTTTCTAAAACTCTAGTTTTTTAATTTAATTTAATCTTTATTATTATTCTGAATTTATTTGAGATATACTTTTTCATTTGCTTTTGCTATGTAGTTATTAATAATAAAACACAAAAGACTGGACTAATATTTGTGACCATGTTAAGAAAATTAAAGATTATACTGTTAAAGAACATACTATGAATGATTTCCACAATGAATTTATTATTAATGTACATTGTGACAATGATACTGATTCTGTATTTGACTATTCTTCAGATGAAAACGGTTAATAAAATTTTCTAAAACTCTAGTTTTTTAATTTAATTTAATCTTTATTATTATTCTGAATTTATTTATGTAGAATTACCGAACAGATGCAGTAGCAACATTGCATTTTTGTAATAGCTTAAACGGGCAAATGTGCTGTTGCTACTGCATCTGTTCGGTAATTCTACTTATAGTTTTGAGATTTACTTTTTCATTTGCTTTTGCTATGTAGTTATTAATAATAAAACACAAAACAGTGGAGTAATATTTGTGACCATGTTAAGAAAATTATAGATTATGTTAAGAAAATTAAAGATTATTTCATGGTGTTTGTATTCAAAAGTAGCGGGAAATATACGCGATCGTTTTGGTGTCGATATTTTTAGCACGCATAGTACAGAGTTTAAACAACGCCTTGCGCATCTCACGTCCCATCAGGTTTGGATCGAACTCTAGACGTTTTACATTCCATGGCAAACCTTTATCAATATAATTTTTGATCTCACGGTATATTACACAGTCCATAACATACATAAAAGAAAATAAAAATATATTGTGTAAAAAATATTATACTATTATACAGATGTACCTGTTGTTAATGGTTTGAGAAAGGAGTAAGAGTGAACATATTTTATTTCGTATTAAATATCTTAAAAGCGCCATATCCTTATTTTTATAATTAAAGGATGCTTATCTGTTGGTGTTAGACTTCTAAATATATAATCATTATTTTACTTAAATACCTATGTATACAAATTGTTATCAGTTTTTACTTAGTTATTTTATTGAGGACAGCAAAGTGTTCGCTTATAAATTACATACATAGAATATTGAGGGAACATAATTTACCTATTTAACAAATCCCATGATTTTTATACACTTTAGCAGGATTGGTCCTTTGAAGGGATGGATTACCAGTTCTTTCAACCCACTGATCATATATCTGCACTATATTGATTTTGTAAATACAAATAGAATAATAATTCTTTACATTTGTGCACTATTTACACTTACGTATTCATCCAAATAAGGAAAGAAGCATGTGTTTCGGTGAAGTGCTCTCAGTACACGTGATCACAGAATAATTGATTACGACCATAGTTCCTCACAACTTACAACAAGTCTAAATAATCCGTGTTAATGAAACACAATGCAAAACAACAAAACGTAACAATTTAATTGTGAATCAGTGGATACATATAATTTTAGGTTAGAATTTTTACAAATAACCAGCTTTTATGTTTCGTTATGACGATTCGTATTCGGTAAACTTCGTGTATCTACTAGGACTTAGTGTTTGTAATAGAAACTTAAATAAAAATTCAAGAGCCCGTAACCAGGCTCTAGTTACTCACGGGAAGAAGGCACAGCTGTCACCTCACCAGCTAAAGTAGTTAATAAAGCAACAACTGCTCACTCAAATCAATCAACACCCGATATAAGGAAAAAGATGTCTTTAGTTATGACTCCTTTTATTTGGATTCGGGCAGATGAGGTAAACTACATATGTGAATGTTTATATGTCATTGTGTGATATAATTAAATTGATATTGAGATTGTAAAATTGTATACATATTGCAGTGACCTTGAGTTTGGTGGTAGATTATAGATAGGCATAATCAAGATCACTTCAAGATTTATTTTAATTAATTTTTATTTTATTTATTTTTATCATGATGTGTATATAGATATTCACTATGTCAATAATTTGCCAAAATTTTATTTTTATTTAAGTAAAATAATAAAAGAATGTTAGTATAAATTTTATAAAAGTCATAATATTAAAATAGGCATTAAATGTTACGTGAAAAATAACGAGAAAGTGTTTCCCGCACGAAGAATACTGTGACCGGGAGAGATCGACCGTATGGCCGGCGAAAACAATATTATTCGCCAGATGCATTGGATGAGTCATGAATATGTAAACAAGTTTATGTTTACATGTTTGTTTACCTTTTTCAAAGATTGTTTATACGCTGCTTTCCCGAGTGACCGATAGGAGCAGCACCATCGATATGCAGTTTTGGAGGTGGTATCGGTATCTGCCGAGGATGACCGTACGTTTTTATAAAGAAAATTATGCATAAAAGGGCCGGCGGACAGAATTTCAAGACAGACAGACAGCTGGTGAAAACCGCTGACTTAGAATATTTTTGGAAGTAGGTGATAAACCACTCCCTCTTTTAAAAAGATTATTCTTGAATCTGAACTTAGAATATTTTTGAGATTTTTCGATACTTATAAAATTTTTCAACAAGATTCAAAACTTGTAATATTTTTCGTAATAGTCATGCAACATGTTTTACATTGAGATTTGTAAATATTTTAAAATAATTATTTATGTACGGGACAATTTTATCTTTAAATTCGGACTTTGAATTTATTTAAATTTATTTTATTTTTTCTTCTTTCTGGAATGTTTTGTTTTGCATGTAGGGATACTACGCCATACATTATGATAAAACATTCTAGTGATTGTAATGACTAAGTTGGATAGCATAATAATTTTATTTTAGTGTAAAAATTTTTTCTTTACTACTTTATTTATCAGACTAAAGGATTTGAGATTAATAATTTTGTTTTATGTATATATAGAATACATAAGTGAACAAGCGTTTGGATTTTTTTTATGATGGATGAGTTTGAAGTAATGTACGAAGAATTAAGGTGATTTGATAATATTTGTTATAAATGTGTGTATAGTGGTGTACCAAAAATTTTTGTTTGTAGTGGTGTTTTGTATTGGAATCTCACAGAAGGTAAAGTTTATTTTTAATATATATATTTTTCTTGTATGTATATCAAGTATATTTTGTAGTACTTGTGTGTTCAATGTTAACGTGTTGGGTAATACATCAGGGATGTGTGAAATGAATTAAGTTGTTATTTAATTCATAGCATGGAGTCCTGGTGAATCCCAAAGACACGAATTAGTCTTGGTGGTACTGTGTTGGGAGCGAGAAAAGGCACCGGGCAGAACTAATCAGGGCTGAGTTAATTAATTGAATACGCAAAGACTTTATTTTATTTCATTTTATTTATTTAATTTAAATTTTATATATATACCTTAAGGGATGAGCACATTGTGGTGTATGTTCGGGTTGTGTCCGACGAGTTAAAAAGACATACTCGTAGGGTGGAACTTTGGGGTACCCATCTGTGTGAATTTGCTTTCTGATGGTACTGTGTTGGGAGCGAGAAAAGGCGCCGGACAGGACTAATTAGGGCAAAGCCATTTCCTTAATGTTTATATTTTGTTCGCAAATGGTAAATCGTGTAAATTTTTGGTTATTTATATTCCAGTACAATTCATCATGTGTAATAAAATTTTATTTTTTTTATTAAAGATGTTGATTGTTTACATGTATCTATGGCAAATATAAATCATGATAATCACGTTCACATTTTAAAACATAAGTTTTTCACGACGTTATGCTTTCATTTACTTTATTTCTTATAATGATTTGTTGATTATGATGTATAGATTTGGATGATGTTTGAGATATTGATTCTTTGTCTGTAAATATATATATATATATATATATATATCTGTATAATTTGAAATTTTGAATTCGTTAATATTTATTTTAATAAATTAGATGATAAGATTTATTTTGCATTTTATTTTCTTTACCTGACCTGGAGATAATTAAAGAGCATTCAAAATCGATTGGAGAATCTATTCATATTTTCTGCCCCTGAGAGAATTATTTATTTCAAACTGAGCTAGTTGTATGTAAAAAAAATTTGCTTAACCCACTATTCAGCAGAAAATTTGTTGTATCTTAGTCTAGCATAAGGCCTAGCACTGGGATGCGTGCTTGATTCTTACCTACTCATTAATGGAATAATTTAAATTTCTTTTATATGAACCTCAATTTGTAAGAGTCACAGCAATATGTTAGAAATAATATATGTAAACATATTGCTGTGAACTTCTTATCATTTGGAATAATAATATTAAGAATTAGTTTATTTATTAAAAAAGAACACTAATTTTATTTTTAAAATTGTAAATTTAAGATTTTAAGCGTTAGTTACAAGATGTAATAGTAAATAAATAGGTTTCCATCATTTAAGGGCAATGCTATTATCAAAAATATATACGTAATGGTATATACTAAGTTAAATAAGCACTAATATTAAGCATAAAATTAAACACAAAATAAATCAATGCACTCTATATTTTGTAGAAAAGACAAGCACGAGATATGGTTTGAATATAAAAATACAGAACCTAATTTCGTACAAGGCGTTAGAACAGCCTTAAGAAATGGACCATTATTTAAAAACAAAAAGGTATTAAAAGCGAATAACAGAGAAAGAGTTATGTTAAAAGATGGGACAATAAAGAGAGTGAATCATTTAAATGCTATTAAACTATATGAGCAAGGTAATATCAGGTGTGATCGAGAAGAGAATATGATTTAAATGAAAGAATATAAATTCAAACATACATAATAGTACCAATTCATTAGAAAGATTTTGATAATAATACTTAAGATATAGCAAATACCTGTAACTTAATATCTATGTACAGAAAAAGAATATAAATACACTTATTATTTCTTGTATGCATAACACAAGGGCTTCAAAGAAAATGGAAATGGTCATGTGTGGATTAAAAAGCTGCAAAAGAAAAATACAGTGTTAATATTGTTTACAGCATTCTGCAAATCAACGTGTTACCAGAAGAGAGGGCATGAATAGAAATCGGAAACGATGTGATGGAGGCGACCGATCTTTGTAGTGCTGGCTCCGTGAGAAAAATCTCAGTTACTTACAACGTCTTTCCCGTATTACCCAAATCGAAGAATTTCTAAAAGAAAAGTAAGAATGACATCGGTAAATGGAAAAAGAAAATATATAACAAACGATGAAAAAGGCAATGCATTCATATATAAGTACAATGAGGGACTCTACTAAAGAGGAAGGAAGGAAAGAAAGATATACTTACTGAAGATGTAATAAGACTATGAAAAACAATAATAACAAACAGTTCAAGTCATCGCCATTAGTGTGTAGCTGTCAAAGACGATGTGCGCGTATTGGTGCAAGTATGATAACCTGAAGAAAACAAACAAGAAAAATTTTATCACGAACATTTTAAAATCAATGCCAACTTAAAATTTAATTAGATAACAGAGGCGCTACAAGTTGTCGATAGGCTTTTGTTTCAGTATATAAGGCGAAAACAAGAATAGACTTGTCGAAGATGAAGTTTATAATTAGAGCAGTAAAGACATTAATTTTGGGAAAGAATAAAAAATTATTGCTAGCGAAAGTGAGAGTAGGGGCTTATATGCACTATTTATGATCTCACGATTTAAGAATCTGTATTAAGAATTAGAAATTTATTTTTATTTAGTTTCTTTTAAAACAATTTCATTCAATTAATTTTCATTTTTATTATTTTAATTTTTAAGACGGAAGACATCAATAAGAATGAATTTAATAAAATGTACAATGATATGAAGTAAGTTATAAGATAAATAATTCAATTTAGATATAGTTAATGGTGTTAAACGTGCTGAAGGTACTATGTGAAAATATTTGCCTTTAGTAAATCGTTAGGCATCATTAATTAGATGAATAATTATCTTGTTTAATAATAATAATTCGTTATTTTAAAATAATAAAAGGATAGTTAATGGTGTTAGACATGCTGAAGATACTATGTGAAAATATTTGCTTTTAGTATATCGTTGGGCATCATTAACTATTATATAGCCATTTAATTTAGAAACTCAAATAAAATGAATACGAATAAGCGGGGATGTTTTTGGTGGGCACGTGCTAAGCTGCTAGAGGTACAATGTGAAAATGTTTACAGCTAGCGATTAGTATATAGGCCAGTTTCAGAGCATTCACGTTGCATGGTTCTAGATTACCAAGGCACTATGTGAAAATGTATGGTTTTGGTGAAATAGAATCGGCTTCGTATTAATAAACAAATTATCCAGAATCAATAATTTTTTTTTATTTATTTAAAGGAACAAGATAATTATTCTTTCCGTTATCATTATAAATGTATAAGTATTTCACAAGCATTATAACTCTAAATGAGTACAAACACTTTCCTTTTCTCTTTCTTTGTAAAACAAATATATATAAATATAGTATGAAAATGTTATTAATGATCATCAAATCTTTACAAAATATAAATATAATTTTTATATGAGATTTAGATACTTTGTTTAATTTTGACCTTATCCCAAACAAAACTAAATAAGAGATGTACCAGAATATAAGAAGCAAATCACTGCAAGAACTCATAAGCACATAAATAAAAATGTTATGCTGTTAGGTATAGCTTTATAAATAGACTATTCTAATTTTTATCATTCATCAACAGTGTAACAGCCACAGCATATATATTATAATGGCTGTACCCAAAGTGTGGCAATGTAACATTTTCATCTTAAATAAGAAATTTATCATTTTGTAACAATGCTGCAGCTACAGCAATATGTTATGTGTTATTTCGTAAATTGTGATGCACTTTAGTATGAATTCTAAGGGATTTTTAAAGCCTCTGTAACATACGATGAAGCAATGGAATTTATTGAATTGGAAAACCCAAACAATAACCATAAATTTGTAATCCGTTGCAATTTGACTTCAGAGCCAGTAGACGTTTGAACATATAGCTGAACTAAACAAATCCTGTTTTGTCGTGACGTAAGTCGATAAAAATGTACTAAATCTTGGTAAAATGGGTCAATTCATGTAGAAACAATTCTGGCAAATACAGAAAGGATAGAAGTACTTACCGGTTCATAGATATTGCTATTGGAAAATGAATGCTTTCCGTGGTCGCTACCTGTACAAGAGTCGAAGTAAAATAATAGCTTATTCGACAGAGTCAAAGATTAAATACGCCGCGTCGGCAATGTTGAGCCGTGGATCGCATGCTTGGGTAGTATAAATTCAGGACCGCCCCGAAAATCCTACAATACGCGCTATTAATTGGAGCACCACATCGGGATTTGTTGATTAATTACCGATCCAGTGGAAAATAACGAATAATAAAAATATTTACTTTTTATTTTTATTTTTTTTAAATTAATTACACATTACAAAATATGTAAGTATACCGGATCTTTTTCAATTGAGATATTAACTAATATTAAATGATAATAGAATGCATAAAAAAGTTAATGTTTAAAGTGTTATTTTAAAGTTTATTTCAATAAAAATTCAGAAATCATTTCTTTTGGGTACTACTAGATGGCGCCACATAAGGATCAATATTTTGAGGTTACAAGAATCAAAATCATCAATGTAAATCGAAGTTATGTGACAGCTTTATATCGCGCAGCGATATCAGATACAGTTGGCCTTGCCAAACGATCACAATAGCTCCATCTAGTGATTATTTGTTTAATCGTGGAGCATCTTTAAAATCTCGTGCTAAAATATGCAATATGATTGGATATAGAGCTTTGCTGAAATCTTACAATATTTTCCTTTTTAAAGAAACGACGGAAGGCATATTTAATTGAGTGAGAGATGCCTTTTGTTTTTATAGTGGAGAGTTGAAAGTGGTGATTAGAAATAATGGAACCACAACTTAGTAAAGTAATGATATTAGTTGGTAAGAATAATTAATTTGCAATTTAAAATTAAGCATTTTTATATTTTAGAGAATTATTGCTGAATAATAACACCTCTTCGTGCAATACCTTACTTTGGAAGAAATTACATAATTTGATTTGTATGCTGTTCATTTTTTGGTAACAAAGCTCGTCTAATATGTGGTAATACTTAAAAAAAAACCGAATTAAGGAGAATAATTTTACAAGCAAAGGTTTTATTCATCTTATAGCGATAAAAGTATCTAGGTAGTCATCGTACTGGTTTAATATGAACATTCAACAACTTATTGTAACCTTAAAATAAAATTCATAAATTGTAGTTGTGTACATTATCAACAATAATAACCATAATAAATTATAAAAGGTATTGAAATTGTCCACCACCTTCTTTCAAACATTTTACGCAATTCCTTCTAATGCTACCAAATTTATTTTGTAATACGAGACTATTTCTAATTTCATAGGTTTTAATTATAATTCAGTCTTGCAGATGTATAATATAATCTTGCACAGGTACTTAATAAATTATTTTTTATAAAAGAGCATAAAAAGAAATCACATGGTGTAAAATCACAAGATCTTGGAGGAAATTCATGTTCGCTGTTAAAACTAATTTCGATTTCCAAACACTTCTAGTATCATATTCATTATTTCACGCGTTTTGTGAGATCTAACACCATCTTGTAGAAAGTAATCCAAAGCTAGTTCATCAACACGAAGCTGATTGAGAAAAGACAAAAGTATTTCCTGTCAATAACTTTGTGCAATCAAGGTACCATTAAAAAAAATGGACCAATAATCCTTCTTCTACTTATAGCGCACCAAACAGCAACTTTGAGGATATAGAGGAGCTCCAACATAAAAATTACTGGGCTTTATATCACACCACATTTTCATGTTTTGTGAGTTAACGTATCCACTAACCGGAAACCATGCTTCGTCCGAAAAGAAAGTTCTGTCTAGTAGCTCATCATTAAAATTATTTGTAAACCATTCACTAAATGCTACTCGTCGCGGATATCAACATAAAGGATTTTTTGTAAACAAGTTATACGATATGGAAATAAGTATAACTCTTCATTTAAAAATTATATGACAAGAACCAACTGACAACCCAGTTTGTTGAGCGAGAATTCCTACTGAAGTTTTTGGGACAACAGTCATTGTTCATCTAGCACAGGGATGGCCAACCTGCGGCACGCGTGCCAAAGTGCGGCACGCGTATCAGAGTGCGACACACGTGCCAGAGTGCGGCACCCGTGCCATAGTGCGGCACGCGTGCCAGAGTGTGGCACGGCGGAGTTTTAATAGTGGCACGCGAAGATAAAATTAAAAATTTAATATCCATTTTGCAGGATTCATTCAGTGCTAGGATTGATGATTTTCAAGATGATTAAAAATGCTGATCTTTTCACAAATTCTATTTCAATATCTCGCCAAAACGTTGTTACCCACCTTAAATTCAAATCAAAATTATTGACCTACCGCACAATGCTACATCGAAAAGCAAATATAAGGAACTTATTTTAACAGCAAGTGATCCAAATTATATTTGGAAATTTGTACCAACAAGCAATTTTATAAATTTACACGATTTGGCTGTCAGATATTGTTGTAGGTTTAGATCAACATGTGCCTGTGAACAAATGTTTTCTATTATGAACATAATAAAATCAAAATATCGTTCAAAATTAACTGATATGCACCTAAAGCACTTAATTTTGTTATTATCTTCAAGAACAAATTCTAATATAGAGGACTTGGTAAAAAAAACTGCTAATTCAAAAGCCACATTAATTAAATACTGACTATTTAATAATTATTTATTAACAATAAAACCTGAGTTTGTACTTTTGTCTTATTTTTATATTATTTTTTAAATCTTCACTACTCAGACTTACATTGTTAAAATACCCACTTGTATCCTTTTTAAAATCCTACTAAATCAGCCCTCAATTACCTTAAACTTATATATTCAGACTTATTTTTAATTTTAGTCACCAAATAACGTCTAGCAAACCTGCTTTACTTCAGCCCGGCAATTTTTCCATTAGAATTTTTCCATCTACAAATATTAAGATAACAATTAAATCTAAAAATGCAAAAAATTATTGCTATTTACCAAAACTTTTCCTTAGACTAAATTTCAAATAATCAATTTTTATTTTCCGAAATACCTTGCGAAGTACTTGCTTTTTAGCGATTTTGGTAATAATAACAGTAAATTTGATATAATCCAATCATATTGCATAATTTTATCACGTGATTTTAAAAATGCTCAGCGATTACCAAGCAGTTTCTTGTGCTTTGGATAGATAGCGCCACATAAGGATCAATATTTTGAGGTTACCAGAATCAGAAAAATCTCGTTATTTGACGGTCTTATATCGCGCAACGAAATTGATACAATTGGCTTTGGCTGACTGCGTAAGTGCTGCCATCTAACTCACGAAAATGTGATTCCTATATATGTAGGTTCAACCAAGTAGTTATCAGTAGCAATCAGTTTGCTATAAACAATATGTAACAAATAAAGCTATATACGCAAAAAAAAAACTTCTACTCTTATTTGTGCAAATATCTAAAACAAATCAATAACTTAAGAAAGCGCTTCGCTTTAACCCAATAAATAAATGTTGTATTAATAGATGTTATGCATTGGAAAAACATCGCGTGTCATGCTTGTTGTATTAATAGAAGACGTGTATCATTTTAAACGATATAATAAAGGATATTCATAAAATCGAAGTCCACGGATGTACTAAGAAAAATAGTGAATAAATTTGTAGCGAACAAATTGTATCTTACTTAAATTTAAATAATCAATTCTTATACTAGCATCTTTGTTTCGCCTGTGATATTGCAAATTATACGATTTGTTTTCTGTGATCGCTATTTATGTTGAAATTTCCAGTCTTCCAAATGAACTGAGGAAATAGTTACCATTCGAGAAAACTTTTCTAATTGTATTTGGTCTTGCTTGTTCAAGCAGTTTCCATTTGAACGATTGAGCCTTGGTTTCAATGTCACAACAATATAGCCATGTTTTGTCACCAGTTATAACCCGTTTAATGAGTTCTAGACACTGATCTGTATAATATAAATGGATAAGCAATAGCATGTTAAAAAATGTGATCAAATACGAACTGCGCACGGGGCTGGCGCACATGCGCAATAACATAAAATAACGGCGCTAATTTGAAATGCCTAAAATCGTTGAAAAGTATCTAACAGAACATGAACTTTAAAATTAAAATCTGCACCTGAAGATAATGAAATACTTATTTATTATGGGAAATTTAAAAAAACACTCAAAAAAACAATACATTCCTTTTGAAATATTTACTGGTTTTAAAAAAACATTCATTTGGAGAGCTTTTTTCTTAGAAGTTCCCCACGTTCTACTTCTGTTTGTTTCTTTGCATCTCTGTGCATCGCACAACATGCTTAATTAAAAGAGAAACGTGACTTTCATGTAAAATAGATGAATCAAACATATGCGTATCTAAGGGTACAAAGTACTTATTTTCTACTAACAAGGTAATAGAAATTGAACGTACAAATAGTCCAAAAAAACACTGCCTCTAGAGGAAGTTTTTTACAAGAATATGGTGTACTTGGACATTTTGTGAAGGATGTATTAAAGCACCACGATTTTTTCTATTCAAAAGATGAAAACTAGCATTATCGACAGATGTTTGTGAGATTTCTTCTAGTACGGACACACATTTAGCACACTTAACAATGTGCTTCAATTGTTTGACAACAAAACCAGAAATAACAACATTATGGGATAACAATGTCTGTGATGGTATGTCGGGAATTGTATAATTATAATCCTTTTCAATGTCTTCCGCATAGTACCCCTAGTAGCAAAATCACTATATGCACACTTGTTCTACATTAGCAAATATATATTTTCATCCTTCTCTAAAATTGTAATTTTGCTACTTGGGACGTCTATGAAATCGGGGTTCGGAACTTTAGTGATTTCACATTGGAATGTTAAAAGACTAGGGACTTACTCATAGGCCCCGAGTTAAGTATTCAATTTGGCATAAAAATTCCACGCGCATCCTATTGCATTGCTCATCCATTTATATTATACAGTCCAGTGGTTCTAGATCGCATTCATTCAGCAATTCCTGAGCAATACACGTTTCATATTCTAAAGATTTGAAGAAATTACTTGTTATGAACCAAATGATATGCCGACCTCATCAGCAATCTCTTTGATCGTGATTCGGCGATTGTCCTTAATTATTTCTTCTGATATTTTTTTCACTACATCGTCTTTATCGTCAGTGGTTGATGATCATGAGGCATTCAATACGGCCATCTTCAACGTCTCCACGGTCTCTTTCAAACGTTTAATTTCACTCGTAAACTTCTGCTTTATTCACAGTAGACTGGCCAAAAGCAACAATCAATAGTTCGAATGCGATGCTGTGTTTTATTCCATCTTTTAAACAAAATTTAATGCAAACCCTTTCAGCCATTTTTTGCACAAGTAAAAAAAAACGCAGCGCACACTAAAAGAGACGTGACCTTCTTGACTATCAAGAACAAATTAAATAACCAATATGTCTACCGATATGAACATACTACAGAAACATCTATACCAACACAATAAATACAAAATTATACCTATATTTGAAACTTCGTATGTCATAAATCATCGATATATAGAAAATGTAATAACAAATCAAGTATTTTTCCTTGTTTTCGGGTATCATCATAATTTCAATATAGTTATTTTATTTGCAATAGTATTCTTTTCTTGTTTTATTCAAATATTCCACCAAAATTCGGAACACATGATGTGACATCTAGACAGTTGAGAATGTAGTAATTTGTCAATCATTTTTAACGTTATTATTTTTTCTAGAAAGTGGAAAGAATTTATATTAAAAAATGATTGTACAAATATGACTTTTTGGATTAATGGTGAAATCTACTCAAATTTATGTTTGAATACGATATTGGACCTAACCTATCCTGATAAACTCTAATCTCGAGCATATAAATAGTACATGTTATTTTCTATTACTATCTGGCTATATCTGACTATATTTTTAACTATTTCTATTATAAAAACTATTAAGCTGTCAATATGTCACTCTATATTTTTTGACAATATCAAAACTAAAACTGACATTCGAAAAGGTCTTTCAACAACAATAACAATTAAATAACAACTAAATAAATGTTCCATTCTTGTCCATTCCAAGGTACGTTCATTTATTAACATTTCTCCCCCTTGAAATCACAAAACATTTTCACCTTCAATTAGGCCAATTGGACAAATCTTTGATACTGATCTTCTGTAGGTCCCTGTATTTGTTTTAATGTCTACCACACGCACTTTCTGGTCTTTTCCTGGATAAACAGCAGTTATTCTTCCTAATGGCCAATTGTTTCTTGGTAACTGATTATCCATCAGTACGACTACTTCACCTACTTCTATATTTCTTGTTTCTTGCAACCATTTGGACCTAGCAGTTAGAGTAGGCAAATATTCCCTTACCCATCTGTGCCAAAATCTGTCTACCAACTGTTGGGCAAATCTCCATTGCTTTCTCAAATCAAATTTTTGTTCAAATATTCCTGGTGGTTTAACAATGCTCGATGTTCCGATCAAAAAATGATTTGGAGTTATACTTTCAAAATCATTTTCATTTGACGACACATAAGTCAGAGGTCTGCTGTTAACTATGTTCTCTGCTTCTACTAAAACTGTCTGTAAAACTTCTAATTTTGGAATTCTTTCCCTTAAAATAATCTTTAGTGTTTGTTTTACTGTTCGTACCATCCTCTCCCAAGCACCTCCCATGTGAGGACTTGCTGGAGCTATAAATTTCCAATCGATATTTTGTGCCAAACAATTTTTCTTAATTTCTTCATCATCTACTTCATTTAAAGCTTTACGCAGTTCTCTGTCTGCTGAACAAAGGTTAGTTCCATTGTCACTCCATATACAAACTGGTTGTCCTCTTCTTGCGATAAATCTTCTTATAGCTAAGATAGCCGAACCTGTATTAAGAGATTCCGCAAGTTCTAAGTGGACAGCTCTGACAGATAAACAAGTGAACAGTACACCATATCTTTTTTCATGTCTTCGGCCTATTACAACATCTATTGGCCCAAAATAATCAATTCCCACAAAAAAGAAAGCTCTTGGGGGTTGTTGTAATCTTTCTAATGAAAGCTGACCCATTTCCGGCATTATAGGCTTTGCTTTCTTAATTTTGCAAAAATTACAGCTATTTATTACTGAGGCTATAAGTTTCCTTGCTTGGGTTATCCAATATTCTTGTCTTATTTCATTAAGAACTAATTGTGTCCCTGCATGTCCATTTCTTTCGTGATATTCCCGTACAAGGAGCCGTGTAAAAGGGTGACTGTGACTTAAAATAATGGGTCGTTTTGTCTCCATCTTTAATTCGGGGCAGTTATCTATTCTTCCTTTTAAGCATATTAGATTATCATTTAAACATGGTGAAAGTGGGAAAAGCTTGCTATCTTTATTAACTGATTTTCCTTTTACTAGTGTCCTATATTCTTGACAAAAGGAGTCTTTTTGTGACTGAAGACACCAAAGTTTTTTCGCATTCTGAATTTCTGAACATGTTAAATATTTTTCTTTATCTGAAAAATATGGTTTCTTTTGGACTTGTCTTATGAATCGGAATACATAGGCTGTGGAATTCAATAGTTTTCTTAAAGATGAAAATTTTGATATGTCAGGTAGGTACGAATTTTTAATATTTTCTTCTGCATGACTTAAAAGGAGTATTTGCGATTCTTCAATGTAATTTTTGCTTAGATGATGCTCAATATTTTCTTCTGGCCAAAAACATGGTGACTGATACAAGAACTCAGGACCTTTTAACCATGGGCTTCCACTTCTAAGATCAGCTTCTTTATCGTCTCTTGTCGCTTCGTCAACTATATTTAATTTCGAAGGTACCCATTTCCATTGTGAAACGTCAGTGTTTTCTAAAATTTCTCCTACTCTGTTACTAACAAAAGACGGTAATTTCTTTGAGTCCGTTCGTAACCAATTTAGAACAGTCGTGGAGTCTGACCAAAATACAATTCTATTTATTTTAAGTGTATGTTGGTGTTGGATTGTTTTTGCCAAACGGCTTGCAAGTACTGCTGCTTGTAGCTCTAAACGGGGTATCGTCAGGGTTTTTAGTGGACATACTTGATTGCGAGACATAACTAATGAAATTTCAATTTTTTCTCCTGCTTCAAATCTGAAATAAGCGACTGCTGCAAAGGCTTGTTTACTTGCATCACAAAACAAGTGTAGCTGTATATTTTTTACTTGAAAATAATTGGAAACATAGCATCTTTGAACTGTGAAGGATTTTATTTTCTCCAAACCATTAAGCCAAAGTTTCCATTTTTTATTTTGTGCATCTGAAATCTGATCATCCCATTTTATTCCACTTTTCCAAATATCTTGCATTAAGATTTTCGCTTTCACAATATAATTTCCAAGGATTCCTAATGGGTCAAACAAAGACATGATAACGCTTAACATTTCTCTTTTTGTAGGTATTTTTTTTCCATCTAAAATATTTTGATCTACTTTATGTAAGCTAATGCAAAAGCTTAACACATCTTCTTTTGGTAGCCATCTTAGTCCTAATATTCTTTGGGGTGCAGAATCTTCAAATATTTTTTCTGCCGTACGTAATTCTTCGGGTATATTTTGAAAAACTTCCTCCGAGTTAGAAATCCATCCTCTTAGCTCAAAACCGCCCATCTTATGGATAGCTATTACTTCATTTATTAATTTTGATGCTTTTTCTGGAGATTCTGAACTATCAATGTAGTCATCCATGTAGTGTTGATTAATAATGGCGTCAACAGCTTCAGGGTACACCTTTTCATATTCTAGGGCATTAATATTCTTGATATATTGGGCGCTGTATGGTGATGACACCGCTCCAAAAATCATCACCTGAACAACGTATGTCTCAAAATCGTTTGCCGGGGAATCTCTCCATATAATTCGTTGAACATGCTGGTCTTCATCATTTATTTCAACCATATGAAACATCTCTCGTATGTCAGCTGAGAAGGCTATGGGCTTTTCTCTAAACTTTGCAATTACGCTGATAAGTGAATTAAGCAAATCTGGACCTTTGTATAAAAAATCATTTAGACATTTTCCTTCGACTTTTGAAGCAGCATCCATAACTAAACGAATTTTACCAGGCTTATTTGGGTTTACTACACCAAAATGAGGTAAGTACCATATTTTTTTGTGAGATTCTTCTTCTTCTTCAATAGATAGTTTTCTAATGTATCCTTTCTCTTTATATTCTTTTATTTTCTGAGAATAAGCTTGTCCGAAATCTTGATCTAAACTCATTTTTCTTTCTATAAACCTAAAGCGTTGAAGTGCTACATTTTTACTGTCGGGAAGTGTTTCTTCTGTATCTTTCCATAACAATCCTGTTTCCCATCTACCATTTTTTCTTCTTGAAATATTTTTTATTAAGTTTTCGGCTTCCTCATCTTCTTTTATTGATTTTGTGTCTTGATATTTTACCCCTAAAGATTCAATTGTAAAAAAATATTTTACCATATCGTGGAGATCTTCACTGTGAGCTTCGTCGTCTCGAACAAGGAAATTTACATAATGGTCTAATCTTCCTTTAAATTGGGCTACATTTCCGTGGACTATCCATCCGAGCTTAGTACGTGACAAGGCTGGGGAATTTTTGGGGCCTTCTATAAGTTCTCTGGTTGTTATCAGTTCCCAATAGTCCTGGCCAATTAGCAGTTTTGGTTTAATACTCTCAATGTTTGGAAAATTAATATGTTCTAAATGTTTCCAGTTGCTTTTAATGCGCCTTGAATCAACATTTTGTATGGGCAAATCTAAATCTTTTGAGGTATATATATTTTCCATTGGGTAAAATTTATCTCTGTCAATATTCGAAATGCTGAAGGACACTTTTCTTGATCTTGACTGTTTTGTTGTATGCTGGTCAGTCCATTTTAAGCGCAGAATAGTTTCTTCTCCGACCAGATTAAGTTCATTTGCCAAACTTTCATCAAGTAGACTGACAGTGGCACCATCATCTAATAGAGCATAAATTTCAATTTCAATTGTTTCTGTTCTTAAAATTACTGGAACAATTTTCAGTAACACTTCTTTTCTATAATTTTGTAATGTATGTCCCACTATATGATTTCCTGTTTCAAAAATATTTTCATTCTGTAAATTTCTTGCATCAGCTCTTGCTCTAGGTTCCGTTTTATTTGTTTTGAAGTGTAGAAGTTTATGGTGAATTTTTTGACAGTCATCAATAGTACACTTTCTTTTATTTCGGCAATTACTAATTCTATGGTAGCTTTTTAGACAACAAAAGCATACCTTATTTTCTTTGACTATTTTCCATTTATCTTCTATTGATTTTTCTATAAATCTTTTGCACATGTCTAAGTTATGATTTTCTTTGCATAAAAGGCATTTATTTTCTTGTTTATTTCCTGCTACAACTAAAGTCCTTTTAAAATTCGGATTTAGCTGTCTTTGTGATGACATGCTTTGAACGTAGCTAGCAGCATTGGCTTTTTCGTTTACCCATTTCTTAAAATCACGAAGTGAGTATTTACCTTTATTGTTCGCAACTTTCTCACCCCATGATAGCTGCATACCAAATGGTAGTTTCTGCATTAAGTCGTCCATTAACTGGGGGCATGACAGGTAGTTTTCCATACTGAGTGATTCAAAAGTCAGGACAAGATTTGATACAGTTTCCGAAAATTGGGTAAGTGCAACAAAATCATTGTTTTTTACGATAGGTAAGTTTTTAGCTTCACTTACCATGTTTCTGACAATAATATCAGGTCTGCCATATTTATTTCGTAGAATATCTATTATATCTGTGGCAGGAACCGACATGGAAATTAACAGACCTTGTACAGATCTAAGGGCATCACCCTTTAGGCTTTTTCTTAGCCTACAAATATTTTCTTCGTCTGATAGTCCTAGAGCTTTTGTTGTGTAGGTGTAATTACTATAAAAGCTTGGCCACTCCTTACCATTTCCCGAAAAAATTGGCAGTTCTTTATCTATTGTCTGTCTAAGGAGAATTTTTTCTAATCTGTCATCTTGACAAAATGTCTCCATTTCTAAATCATTTTTACTAGAATCTACTACATCTCTATGGCTGCTATTACAACTTTCTGTTTTTAAATCATTTTTGTTAGTTTCAAGCCAAGTTTTTACTTTCTGCAAACTACCTTGTTCCTCTTTTTCAAATATATTATTCCTACCTTCAGAGACTTCTTTCAGTCTTCCTCTATTTTCAACAAATTCATTTATTATCGAGTTTCCTTTGCTTAACTGTATTTGTAGTTCTAAATCTAAAAATTCTTTTTCTTTCCGAAGTCTTGCTTCTTCTAATTCTCGCTCAAATTTAAGTCGCCTTTCTTCTAATTGTCGTTGTCTTTCTTCTAAGTCTCGTTTATATTTAAGCTGTTTTTCTTGTAGTTCTATATTAGCTAACTTTTTCTGATGTTCTAACTGTAAACATAGTATTTGACTAGGTAACAATGAAGATTTTTTCGTACCTTTACTGCTTGAGGTAATTGTGCTATTAGGTTTATTTTTACTACTGGTACCTTTGTCATCATTACTTTTCATCATATTTTGCATTAAATGTTTTGAATGGAGTATAGAGGCATTACTGAACCCAAAAAAATCTTCGGTACTCTCTTTCTCATTCCTATTTTGTAAAGTTTCTCCTAAATTTGACGAATTTTTTCTGCTGTCGGACATGACATCATCTGACTTTCTCGATCTATTATCCATAATTCTTCTATCTGTACATCTATAGGGCTGAATAAAGTTCGTCGAAGGACCACAATGTTATTTTCTATTACTATCTGGCTATATCTGACTATATTTTTAACTATTTCTATTATAAAAACTATTAAGCTGTCAATATGTCACTCTATATTTTTTGACAATATCAAAACTAAAACTGACATTCGAAAAGGTCTTTCAACAACAATAACAATTAAATAACAACTAAATAAATGTTCCATTCTTGTCCATTCCAAGGTACGTTCATTTATTAACAGTACATGAAATTTTAAATTATTGATATTTATATCATATTTGGCTGTAAAATTTAAAACAAAATGTGAAGTACTTTTAACGTTTATTACGAAAATTTTTCAAAAATACAATAACAAAATTATAAATATAAAAAACTAGCTTCAGAAATTATATTGATTCACTGGATAAGTCAATTTCACCATCATTATTTCTAACATAAATAACAAATAGTTCTACACTATCATTCATTATGTCATTCCGCATTTTTTTTTTCTAAGTAGATAGCTTTTCCACTCTACGTGAGTGATTGATGATAACAGCATTATCTGGGAATTTATGTGATACTTGTTCAAACCATTCTTCAAAAATAAATAAATTAAATTCATTTCGTCATGGTAGTCAGCTCTTTTTATACATTCGAAGTAGTTCAAGAAACTGCATAGATTCTACCGTATAGTGTTTTTGACATATTCATCAAATTCAAGAAATTTCAATTGGCTGTCCACTCTTTCTTTACGACATCTGAGTTTACCGTTCCTATTTTTCAATTATGCTTTATACAGTTGATTTTGCCAGTCGTATCATAGATAGTTATCTGTAATATACTAGTTGCCCAGAAAAACGGTAGGTGGCGCAATGAGTTTGACAAAAAAAGAGCAACCAGTTATGTCGTTCCTATCGTCATTATTCGTATTATAATTTTTGCAGTTTGTACAAATTTTCCGACTTTTCTTTGTAATTATCCCAATTTCCTTTTTCCTAGAAACTTTTTCAGGACCATAACGAACACAATTTTTAAAAAACAATTATGGTTTTGAGTTAATAAAAAAATCCCATAGAAAAGAGCAATTGCATTTTTTTCCGAATTTTCCAATTTTCCGGGCAATTTTTTTATATTTCTCTTCCTAAAAACCTTATTCGGACTATTGCGAACATTTTTATAGAAAAATTAGCCATATCGGTCCAGCCGTTCTCAAGTGATGCACTTACCAACAAACAGTTTTTAATTTTAAATTATATAAATTGTAATTTGGGTAATACCAAATCTTAATATGTTGGGGATGTTCATTACATTACTGTTTTTCCCATTTTTTGGACTTTGTATAATTAAAATTTTATACATACTTAAAATTATTTTTTTCGTCTTAAGTGTATCAATCGTTGACGCTCCTTAGATGGTGAATTTAACACCTGACCATTAATATGCATGACGTATTTAAACGTACATATTGTATTTAATAGTATAGTAAAATATAATAAATCAAAGCAAAAGTGTAAGAGAATATTCGCTGAAAGCTTGGTTATGTTAATAAATATGGCGGATATCGGGTACTTACATTTCCATATTAAATTTACCTACGCCAATAAAATCTCTCACAAATATGTCCAATTTTTGTGCGATACTAGAATCAATCCTTCTTATTCTGAGACAAGGTATAGTGTACTCAGCAGTATGTGTATGTTTTCATAGCTACATTAAATGAAAGATTTGGCCATGATATTTTACTAATAGAAAAAGGTGCATATTAGTTATTTTTTGTGACACTTTATTTGTAGTTTTTTGAGAAAAAATCCCTTATGGTTACATTAGACCCTTTTAAGACATTACTTTCGATCATTAATCATAAATAAGTTCTTTTTATTGCGCAAACGTTGATAGTAACCCGAGCTTTTAAGAGAAAGTACTTCGATAACAGCTTTATTTTAGTGCTGGCGTTATTTTAGATGACAATGAAAGGGAAATTTACGAGACACTTTGAAGAATGTGCACGTATCCTAATAGATGGCGTACATAAAGTTTCCAAATGGTATTCAATATTTTTATTTTTATTACAGGTAAAATAACTAGAAGGAGCGATCTATACGGGCCAGTTGAAGTCATTTTCAATAACTTTTAACTTTACCTGTACCATATGACTACAATATTTTTTAGTTACATTATGTTCTGGTATGTTAACTTACAGAAAAAGATAACATAAACTTGCAATGTCCTTTTATATTAAATCTTTTAATATCCCATTTTACATTACCGTCAGGATATAATTTTTTAGTTTTTAAAATTAAGCTTAATACATTTGTAATATCTTGAATTCATCTTATAAAAATAAAAAAAAATATAAAATTTCAACATTTATTCATATTTATGTAAAATTTCACATAAATAGTATACATTTATGTTTTTATAATATTTACTGAATATACCGTGCGTTCAAAATATTATCTCATTACAGTAGTCTGTTTTTTAAGTATTTATGTAATCAATGTTGGTGTACATGTTAGGCTTTTGAAAACAAATTCTCACAGTTGTCATACTTAAATTCAATTTATAGACGCATACATGACATAACCTAACAATCAAAATTATGTGTATAAGTTATAAACGCATCATTTTTGATGAGCTAGTAGCGTTATCAGATTAGAAAAATAATAATAATAAACTGTATTCTCCATTTGATCTAATAAGAAATAAGTTTCGTCAAAAATACAGTACATTACAAAATATTGCATGACATAAATGTATAATCACACTGTTACAATTTTTTTTGTTCTTAGTTTGCTGTATTTTGATTTTTAGTTGAGAATCTTTATTCTACCTTTTGAGTGTTTAATTACGCTTGGTAGCATAATTTTAGTTATTTTTTTCCTCTCGTTGCCCGTTAACTTGATCGATTTATTATTGATTGAACCTTTTACCGCCATTCTGTGACCAATTGCGCAGTGCGATTTCGCGATCGACCGTAGTCGTACGAGATCTGTATCTCTTCGGGAGTGTAGTAGCGCTGTTTTACAGTCATAGATGGCGTATGCTTGGTTATTCGTAACTTTTCTAGGTAATTTACGTAATTGCTTTCTATTTAGGTTAAGCAATGATTTGGGTTTTCTTTTCTTTTAATTTAATTTGTAAATTATTTATTTCACTTTGGATTACCGTTTGCAAGTCAAATATCAATTTATTCGGCCAATTGGTGTTTTTGTAATTCTCTATGGTTCCGCTCAGATGTCATCTCTGTAGTTTCAAGATCGATTTGTGACAGGTCGATTTGAGATTCTTTCTCTTTCCGATTTGACCTCGTGCAAGTAACATTCTTTTGATCGCAGGATAGTAACAGTATATTTCAATTATTCTTGTGCATCTTGAGATAGGTGGATTGCCATGCATGGTCCAGATTGTTTTCCCTCTCGCTCGTTTAACATAACATATCTAGGCTTCTATTTTTGGGGATATGTAAAAAACAAGGCATAAAAGAGCGATACAATACTGAAAATGAACTCACAGACTGTATCCGCAATATTATTAATTCTACTGATGGGAGAAGTACTATTCAAATGCGCAGCCAAAGTGCACCTTTCAGGGTGAATAGCACTAATCACGATATAATATTTGACAATATACAGGTGTTATTCAGAGAGAGTAACTTAGTCAAAAGACTATTCCTAGAAACCCTTGCGATTAAGACAATAAAACCAAATACTAATAACAGAAATGATTGAAGCAATTTCAGCAATATGTATATATATTCTGCTCTAATTCCCCAGATTACACAAAGAATTAAAACTAGGATGCAATAGGAATTTTTCTTAGAGATATATCTATAAGATACGCGGGGTCCGGACCTGTTTCATGTTATTTTAGAGTCGTATGTCATGCGTTTCTGTTTTTCTCATAGAAAAACATCAATAGAATGATTTCTTTATCCTTTTCTTTCTCACATAAATAATAACAACAGAATTTCTAAAGACATTTATATTTTATTTAAAGACTAACAAATACATAGGATATTTGATTCCATACTTTGAGAAATTTTAAATTAAAATGTAATATCCAAGGTATTTATTTATATACACTAATTTTGAAATGTACGTGTCCCCTTTTTTATTTCTGGCAACAAGTTTTTAATGTGTTCGTGTCAGTTTCGTTCTCTCGTGATATATATACAAGTAATTATGTTAGTGTAAGTATCATTTTGACGCATTGTACTAAATTAGCTTGGGTTTTCTCCTAAAATTGTTTTTTTTTTTGTGTTCTTTTAATAAACAGGTCTGATGAAGACTGAGATATTCAGTCGAAACGTCACATTACGTAGAAGTGTGTTTTTATTCAATTTACCTCTACCCGTAATTCTGTCTTGAGTAGTAAGAAGTTTTTTCTACAACATATTAATGAGTGTCAGAGATTTATATCAATACTTTACCTATATATAGATATATATATATATAAAGCAGTGATAATAATATCGGGTTAGCGGTCTGTATGGAAAATAAAACGACTTTTTTTGAAGATGCAATAAAAATAGATTGCGAAATATTGAGATTTAGACAAAAAAACTCGTTTTATTTTCCATACAGACCGTTAACCCGATATTATTATCACTGCTTTACCTTGGTTCGGTCGTTAATTATTTTCCTTTGGATATATATATATATATATATATATATATTATATGAATTGTGACAGAATATTGTAATAGTCACAATAACGTACATGTAAAGAGTGCAAAATAATAGAGACCAGATGCGGTAAACAACTGTGAAATTTGCCCGGACACTTTATTCAATTATTTCAGTTCATAATGTTTCACCACGGGGCCGATTGCACATTTAACAGAATTTAATATATCCGTAATGACCCATATAGGCGGATTAATTTATAATTCATTTCAAAATAGAAACGAATTGTAATTGCTCATAAAATCATAAACGACTTAATGTCATAAAGTTTTCAAAGGTTATATTGTCATTACTCAATTACCATATTACAAACTCCTAATGAAACCAACTTTTATAACAAATGTGTAAAGTTAAGACAAATGCCAGTGCTGTCCTGAGCGATAGTGTATATACAATCTCGTAACTGAAATAGACAAATCAATAAATTATTTCGTGATCTGGTTTGACTTCTAAATAAGTAATTGTTCACCAAATAAATTATACTATTTAAGCAAACGATAGTAAATAAATTATTCATGAATTATGTTTTCCTATTAATACTTTTTTCTCCATTTCTTTTCATGTCAAACTACTAATTACTAAACAAATTAAACGTACAAGTTTATGTCTTGAGTAAATAATATTATCGTAATAATGATTATAGTATTTCCTATGACTATAAAACAAAATACAAAGCAATAATCTAACAGATAAAAGAAACCGAATATACTTATTAATGCGAAATTCATTGCAAAATTGAATCTCTAGCATGGATATGTTAAGTTATAGAACACATCAAGCTGATATACTTAGAAAAACACAGGACCAACTTCAATAGAAAAGCTAAAATTCAAAATCTGATACATGCAAATAGTAGTAGTTCATATTGTAGTAATAATAATAATAACAATAGTGATAATGAACAAACGCATTAGACCGAGAACAGTAAATTTTTAATGATAATTAACTTCATAGTGTTGTAGACCAATGAGACATTAAAAACAGTGTCACATGCACCAATCACAAGTTAGAAATGATTTCTTTAACTGAAAAGAATGTATGCTATTTTTCTTGCCGATACCTCATTGTTTTAGCATTATTTTAGCAACCATTAATATTTAAAAAATCAAATGTCATTTTGACAAAAGTAAAAATGTCGCGCTTCGGCAACATTCCTGACGCTTCAATTAATGAAAACATTCAAAATTCGATTCCGAGAAAGACAACTCAATGTAGAGAAAGTGTGTGGAATCAATTTGCAGAATTTTGCCAACAACGCAAATATTAATTAAGCGAATCTTTGTCCACTGATATGATTGCAAGTATTTTAAAAGATTATGCATTTAATATGCGGAAACGTAATGGAGAAGATTATAAGGAATCTTGTGTCAAAACGCTATGGAATACAACCGCCAAGTTAGTGCAAGACTTGTATTTTAACAAATATAATAGAAGAATTGACCCATTCTCGGATATAGTCTTCAAAGCTGCACGAGAAGCGAGGAACATCAAACGCAAGCAGCTGCAATCAATTCCGGAGAAACAGAAAGTAAGCGCTGAAGCATTCTCTCTTGAAGAAATTGACAAGATTATAAACAGCTTTGACGAAGATACTCCAGAAGGTCTTCAGAAAAAGTTTTTCCACATTGTTTCTTTTGAACTAGCGTGGCGCGGTGGGGAAGGAAGCAATTGTATCACGGACTATTTTAAAGAAGAAATAGGAAACGATGGATGTGCGACAGGCAGGATTATTTATAATCCTATATTTACAAAAACTTGTCAAGGTAGGTTAACAATAACTAAAGAAATTCATTAAACTTTAAATAATATAGGTGGTGCTGAAAAATGCGCAGAGAATAAGTGGCTTACGCCTAACAAGGAAAACATAGACCGATGTCCAGTAAGGTTATTCAACAAACTGCAAGAAAAACGTAGTCCACACATTACATCTAATAGACTAGTTTTAACTGCAAATCCTCACTGGAAAACAACTGGAAAATGGTACAAAAATTCTCCTGTAGGTCACAATGAGATTGCGAAGTGGACCAAGTCCTCCGCGGTAAAAATTGGATTAGATATTAAAAAAAGGAAATTGACAAATCACTCGCATCGTTCTAGTATTGTTTCGCATTTAACAAAATCTGGAATAAATGAACAAGAATTAATTAAGATTACTGGCCACAGTAATGCATCTTCAATAAAACCATATCTTCATATTGACGAGAACCACCACACCAACATCATCAACCAAATACGACACACCAACTCGAACATCATTCATCAAAATTCTAGTTCAGATTTACCTCATGTCGCATTTCCATCAACTTCAAAACAAAATAATTCTCAAGCTACGTTCACTAATTGTACTTTTAATTATAATTATAATTGTTCTCATAAATAAAGTTGTTAAAAATTTGACGTATTTAACGCTTCATTCAGTTAATTCTCCAACCGAATATCATTCGTTCTCAACTCTTGTCAGGCAAGATTTTGATCTAGTTTAATTGCCAAGCAACCAATGCTCATACAAAATAAAAATCTTGCCGACAAGAGTTGAGCACTTATGATCTTACTGTTGATTAATACATAACCAATACATTTAAATTACAAATTAAAATAAACAGTATTACAGAAATTTGCAGAGCAAATGAAATACAAGGCAAGAAGCGTCCATAAAGAAAAGGAATAATTGAATGGAATCGCTAGACATATTTTTTTATTGTTAGAGTGAGGTTTTTGATTCAAAGGTAAGTGAAAATGATCAGGGCATAGTTGGTTGGCGTTCCTACCCATATGGTGCTACTGTATGTAAGGGGGAGGGTTTGGTTTGTTTTATGGCAAGTACATATCAAGAGAGGGGATCTGAGCTCAATAGGAGTCTATAGAATAAGTTCTTACTGATTTTAACAGGGTTGATTTTTTGCGTATGTCTGTCCCGGTACTTCTTTACGTCTTTATTTTTTGACTCTTGGGCTTCTTCGGATAATTCACCGAGAGGCAATAGAACTTCCTTATTAATAATTGCAGCACCATGAATAAGAATTGTATGTATTGTAGGTAGCATGGAGTGTACCAATTGTACAAAGATACATATAATTCCGCAGTGACCTTACAATATTCGTCAAACTTGTCAATATTAATAGAATAGCCACTATGTAAAACACGCTTGAGATGACACCACTTTGTAAGGTATTGTGGGAGAAACGATTATCTCGTAAAATTCTCGAGCGCACCAGTTGTAATTTCATCAACATCTGCCTGAAAATGTTCTCTGAGATTAGTGTTTATACAAAAACCGACTATTTGAAAAACCGGTTTTCGAATTCCAGATTTCCAAAAAACCGGTTTTAGCCGGTTTTCGAATTCTTGTCAGAAAAAATAGTATAGGGAAAAATATTTTATTTAATTTATATAAAGTAACAAAAAACGAAATCAATATCAAAGTCAAAATATAAAAAAAAATATTAAGGATTACACATTACTTACACAAAATAACGAAAACTCAAAACAAAAATTTCAAATAATATTTATATTTATTTCACTAATAAATATAATATTTTCATATATCATTAATATAATAATTCTCCTAAGAAAATAGGATTTTAAAAAACATAAAATATCCACTGAACGGTGGCTAAGTTTTGTTCTTATTTTGGACACAATATTGCCTGAAATTGAAAATACTCCTTCCCAGTTTTCAGGACATCAAATAACAAATCTAAGTTTTGGTTCTTTTATTCGTTGCATCAAATAATGAAAATTCAGCTTTCAGTGTCTTTGGATTTGTAAGTTTTTCTTCAGGGTCTTCAAGAAACTTATGAATTGATTTTTCCATGGCTTCCTTTAAAAAAGCATTACTCTGATGAATAGTTTCTTCGATTTGCTCTTCATCAGAATCGGTTTCAACATAAAAATTTGGAAATATTCTAGACAATAAGATAACTTCATAATTTCGGATTTTGAAGCTTAAGAAAGTACACTAGATTTCTTTGCTGAATTGGTAATGTTTTGTGGATTTTGCAAATACAGCAAAAGAGTTGCTAATTCTACTTGTCTTCTTTCTTGAATTCGTTCTTCTAAAGCATATAATAATTTCAAACTTATTTCAGTGTTTAAATTTTTTAGTTCATTTAACAGAAATTCAAATATACCTTCACTTGTTAATAAATTGGTATCTCGTCGCCCTAAGCCTTCAGCTGCTAGACGAATTGGTCCCAAGACATTATGAAGTTCCAAAAGTTTAGGATATTGAGCTCATTTCACATATAAGAAGAACCAATATCATTCAATTCTAAAACAACACATTCTTTTACTGCCAGAAATCTTCCAATCGTCTCCTCTATACTATTCCACCTTGTTTTGCAGTCAAGAATTAAATTTAATTCCTTCCCTTTTTCTTGTTTGATATAATTTTGAAGAATGGTGTTCCTTACTGGAGATTTTCTAAAGAACTTACAAATTTTTCTAATTTGTGAAACTGATTGTTTGTAATTGTCAGACAAAATAGGAATAGAATGTTCTCGGTTATAAACATAATAAAGAGAATCTTCATAATCGTTATATTAGTCTTCATCTTCATCTTCTGATTCCTCACTTGAAACATTTACTTCGCCTTCAGCTTCAGCCATTTCTCTATGTTTATATAACACATCAGTAACTGCTAAGTGGATGGCGTGTGAATAGCATAGTTGATTAATTATAGATGAAAATTTTTTGCTTAAAATGGAATCCTATCAAATTCGTCTATTTGTGATCACATGTCTCAAAATAACCAATAAACTCATCATTTAACTGATAACAACCCTAGGGTAGTTTTCACTTCTGTCATCAAGAGGTTGCTACGCAATGGTTTTGACGCTTATTTAATTTAATTGTATAAAATTTTTCAAAATGTCACTTTCTCGTTTTGGTATTCAAAATAATGAGTCAATTGACAAAATCATTGAAGAAAATGTACCAAAAAATACTATTAATAGTAAAAAATACACATGGAAAACATTTATAGACTTTTGCAACACCAGGAAATATGAGTTGGATGGAAATCGTACAATTGAAGAACCGAAGCGAATACATCATCATCGAAATATAATTTTTCGAATTGTTCTTTCAATAATTGTGTTTTTAATAAATAATTTTCATTGAATCGCAAAAAATTTTCTTACCGAATATCCCGCGAGCATTGATAAATACTCATAATTTTATCACAACTTCTCAAGCACGTTACTTTAGGTTAACAGCCCTCCGCCTACGGCGTCGGGCTGTTACCAAGTAACGTGCTTTCAAAAACTGTGATAAAATTATTTCGTACTGTTATCAATGCTCTTGGGATATTATAGCTGAAAATTTTTTGCTTAAAATGGAATCCTATCAAATTCGTCTATTTGTGATCACATGTCTCAAAATAACCAATAAACTCATCATTTAACTGATAACAACCCTAGGGTAGTTTTCACTTCTGTCATCAAGAGGTTGCTACGCAATGGTTTTGACGCTTATTTAATTTAATTGTATAAAATTTTTCAAAATGTCACTTTCTCGTTTTGGTATTCAAAATAATGAGTCAATTGACAAAATCATTGAAGAAAATGTACCAAAAAATACTATTAATAGTAAAAAATACACATGGAAAACATTTATAGACTTTTGCAACACCAGGAAATATGAGTTGGATGGAAATCGTACAATTGAAGAACTTGCTTTAATACTGAAAGATTGGGCAGTTAATATGAAAAAGAGAGATGGCACGGACTTTAAGGAAGCTACAGTTAAAACTATGTGGAATGTGACAAGTAAATTACTACAAGAAAAATATTACAACGAGTATAATATCATGATAGACCCCTTTAACAGTGTTGCATTCAAACAAGCCCGAAATGCACGCGACGTAGCACGAAAAAAAATACAAATAGATCCCACTAAACGTAAAACGAGTTCAGTCCCATTAAGTTCAACCGAAATGAACAAAATTATAAACTTTTGGGATGAAAATACCCCTCTAGGTCTCCTACGCAAATTTTATCATATCGCCGCGGTGGAATTGGCATGGAGAGGTGGTGAGGCTGTTGCTTGCTTGGTTGAATATTTTCATATCGAGAAAAACAATGATGGCTCTCCAACTAACAGGGTCGAATACAATCCAGTTTTCAGTAAGACCTGCCAAGGAGGTTCAAAGAACTGCGCTTCTAGTAAATGGTTAGTTCAAAATAGTGACAGCAACGTTTGCCCTGTTAGATTATTTTTAAAATTATTATCGAAAAGAGGAAAAAATATCAAAACAAACAGACTATTTTTAAAACCGAATCGCCATTGGAAAACAGAAAATGATAAGTGGTACGACAATGTACCTCTGGGTAAGAATACCATCAACGGATGGACAAAATCTTCTGCTGAAGCAGTTGGTTTGGATACCAAAGAGAGGAAAATTACCAATCATTCCAATAGGGCAACTGCTGTTAGTACACTTGCTAAAAATGGAATTGACGAACAACAGTTGTTAAAAATTACAGGCCACAACAATGCAAATTCTATAAAACCTTATTTAAATATCGATCAAGAACATCACAATAGAATAATCAATAGTATGCGTGGAAACACATCTTCAGTAACCGAAGCGAATACATCATCATCGAAATATAATTTTTCGAATTGTTCTTTCAATAATTGTGTTTTTAATAAATAATTTTCATTGAATCGCAAAAAATTTTCTTACCGAATATGCCACGAGCATTGATAAATACTCATAATTTTATCACAACTTCTCAAGCACGTTACTTTAGGTTAACAGCCCTCCGCCTACGGCGTCGGGCTGTTACCAAGTAACGTGCTTTCAAAAACTGTGATAAAATTATTTCGTACTGTTATCAATGCTCTTGGGATATTATAGCTGATAATTTGCCAAATTTTTTCATAACAGCAGCACCATCATTTGTTGCAGCAACTATGTCAGTTCCTAGATTCCAGTTGAAATTTTGTAGCCTTTCATATACCAATTCTAATGTTCTCTGAGCATCACAGGAACCAGCTATTGGCACTAATCCCAAATTGAAATCTTCTGCCAAGTGGTGTACATTAATGTTTAAATATCTATAATTTCTTTTGCTAGTCCACTCGTCTAAAGTTATAGAGAATTTTTTTCTATTCTTTTTTATTGAATCTAATTCAATAATAGTTTCACGTTTGGCATTGTCATAAAACGCATGAATGAGATCCATTACTCTACAGTTGTTTCTTGGTGATAAATATCCTTGTTGTTGAAGAGACTCTCGTATGAATGAGCTATTTGTAATGCTATTAATAGAAAATCCATCCATGGCTGCAAGTTTTAATATGATTCCTTCTAAACTACTCCTTTTCACTTTCATAAAATTCAAAATATTCGTTTGTATTTTTGAAGAAGAGGAAGATCCAGGCGTTTCTTCTTCGCCGACCGTTTCTGATTTCTTTCCGATAATTATTTTATGAACTGCTTTCAAATGATTATGTAGATTGCTCGTAGATGATCCTTTGCAGCTCAACATTTTATAACAATGATTGCAGATTGCCTTGTCTATCCCTAACTTTTTAAAACTATCCCAAACTTCCGACTTATTCATTTTTATCTAAAAATGAAATTAAAGTTATCATTATTTTATTTTTTAATATTTTGAAAGTTTATATTACAATTTTATTATTTTAACTATTAATATTAATGTAATTTAAAGACATCTACACATTTTTTAGGAATTTTGAAAAAACACGCATCTTCTTAATCTAATTCCAAAGCTTGATAAAGACATAATTTATGTTTAAACGTTGCGAAAGAAAATATGAATTTAACACCCTGTGTTTTATTTCAAATCCCGATAGGCAGAAGCCAGAACTTTTTATTTTACATTAATTTTTGAGTGAAGAAATTTATATAATAAAATTAAGTTTTAAAGTGTAAAATAGAAAATACAAACTTAGAAATTAGAAACATACTTAATACTTACGTTATTTTTACCAACTATAACAACTTTATATTTTTGTTTCCAGTTTTCACTTTACAAGATTAAGCGAACCTGTTGTGACTCGTGACTGATTGCACATATATGTACTAACATAAAGTAAGTGCGCAGTGTTTGTGAAGGTGCGCAGTGCACAAGCACTGGCCAACGCAACTCCCAACATTGAAAAAATGTGTCTGCTGCCCGTCGCATAGAATGAATAGCAGATCAAATTAATAAGTAAAAAATTAATTTTTACATAATAATTTGAATTCTTTGAAACAGGTTTTTTTTTAATTTTAAAAACCGGTTTTCAAATGTGACAAATTTATTTCAAAAACCGGTTTTTTAAAACCGGGTTTGAAAAACCGTCAAACCCTATCTGAGATAGTCCAAAATACAAATTTTCTTTACAGAAAACCTTGACCAGATACTTCCATCATTTTCTGATGTAGAACCAGATGTGTAATTGCCATTGTGGCAAAACGCCGAAAATGCACCAGAAACACTAACTAAACACCAAAATCACTAATTAAACACTAATTAAAAGTGAATACACAATAATTGAAGAAACAATTATGCGAAATTAATTAGCTTTCTGAGGACACCAAGAAAATAATAAACTATACTTATGACTGCACTTCATAACTTCTAATAAAAGACTACGGCACTCATCGCACATTTATATACATTAGGTCCTGTTCCTCACCCCTCCACAGGTAAAACCATAACTTTTTCAATTGCCTACACTACATATAATCTTTCATTTCATGAAAAATTCACGTACTAGCAAGTACTAGCAATAAAAGTTATCACTCACCAAAAATTCATTTATACACAGCTGTTATAGGATTATAGGCAGCCGATTTTACCTGGAAATTTAAACAGCTTCCAAGAAAGTAACGATGCCTTGAATGCTTAAATAAATTACTTTCATTTGTAATAATTACTTTTAAATCGACCAAGATACCTGGCTCAAGTAATAACAAACACAACTTAAGTTTGAAGTACCTACTAAAATATATCCTATAGAAATATTGTTAATTTTGCAGTGTTTGATAATTTATATTTCTGGTTCTGACAAAGATAAAACAGCAATTCTTGGTGAAAAGTTGTATGATAACGCGTACAAACAAATACATAACTTAATAGCATTATCAAAAGTTTTAAACTTTTTAAAATACGATCGCGTTTTTGTCGATTTTGACCACTGTGCATCGTCAGTGTTATAAAATGCGTACGACCTTGGCAATCATGCTAATTAAGCGCGAAATAAACAATACGTAACAAATCTCAAACACAACATTTGATCACATTAAGTACACCACTTGCAATTAATACTCAGCACGGGAGACCAGGAAGACTCTGAGTTCCTAAATAAATATACACCACCGCTACCTCAGCGTGGAACTAATAAACACGGCTTCCAAGAGAAGCCCGCGATACAAGTCACGGAACACTGAACGGAAAAGAGTTTTAAAAAGCGAGCTATTTTTTTTGTAGAATGTCTGTAATACCAGTAGAAATTACGTGGAAAATTACTGGTGAAATATACAAAATAAATGTCAAAGTTAAGTGTTAATTACTTGATTTTAAGTGTTCGGCGGAATTAGAAAACAAATTATAAAAAAATAAGTAATGTTGAAATTTGTTTCTTGTGCCTGTGTATTGAAGCATCATTTCTGGTGTACCTACTATACGGGTGCGGTAATAGTGTGTCGGCGGAACTTAGCATGACAACTAATAACGTTGTAGCAATGAGACTTTACGTACGTTTGTATAGACTACAGTTTATTTATTTAATAATTTTAAATACAGGGTTTATACAGGATGCGACAATAGATTGTTGGCAGAGCTTAGCATGAAAATTAAGCTCCGCCAACAATCTATTGCCGCATCCTGTATAAACCCTGTATTTAAAATTAAAAAAAACTTTATAGGTATAAATATATATTAAATCTATTTGGTTCATACCATGTTCTCCAAGATCACACATTTCCTGTTCTCAATGAACTTTGCTTTAAATCTTTAAAGTACACACTGTTATAATAAAAAATCATGAAGGAATTTATGGTTCTTAAATATAAGAAAAATCATTTAGAAAAAATTAAAGTGTAATCTAATTTGCTATCTCTACGTCTTGTATGTATATCTCTAGTAAAGTTTTTAGAACTAACTACATATGTACATTAATAATTGAAGATTTTGTTTTAGAAAGTGCACATAATTAATTTGTACAATTATTGTATGAAGCGTAACCGACAGATTATATTTTCAAGAAATTAAGCGTTTTACATATTTTCAATACTAGCTCAATATAAATCAATTAATTATAATTGAAAAACTAGCCATACTGTGCGATACATTACTAAGCGATTCCAGTTCTATTGCACTAAAGACCTAAACATATAGTATGAAATTCGTTTGTCGCTTCTTTTACTAAACACTCGCTCCGCTTCGTTTCGCTCGTGATTGATAATACTTGTGACTAAAACAGGGTTTATAAAGCTTGATAAATAATATACTATGTAATATTTATGATATTTTATTTGAAACTTTGACATACTAATAATACCACTTGTTACTTTTGATATTACTAGTAATTCTTACAGTTTATATTCGTGTAATATAGTATCTAGGTAGCTTACGATGTCATCTCTTATTATTGAAAAGAAAGTGCAGTGATTTGACGTTTTTAAGATTATAAGTTTTCAAATAAGTGTATGTGGTGTTGATTTCCTAAAAAGCTGTTAAACAAAAATTGATCAGTTAATTTTGCTGATCATTAAGTCTGATTTTTAATTTGGTTAAAATAATAAAATACACTGTCTAATATAGCTAGATTTGAACATATGAATCGTCAACACAATTTAAGTGAAGCAGCACAGGCAATAGCTCTAGTTAATAGATGGTCATAGCCAGCGCTATGTGGCTAATTTTTATTAGGCGTTAAATAGTCAACAATAAAGCGGGCGGTTAAACGTTTTAATGAACTTGCAACTCTCTCTAGAGAAAGAGGACAAGATCGTAAAAATCTACAAATGAAGCAGATGATCGATTTCTTGAACAATTGACGACTGGAAACAGATTTTGTTTTCGGATAAACACAAGTCAGTCAGTCACCAGATGGACGTAAGCGTGTTTGGAGAAGACCACGTGAGAGGTTTGCTGGCTGTAATACCTCTCCAAGAGTTCCATTTGGTGGTGGGTCAGTAATATTCTGGGGAGAAACGTCTTGGTACTTGCACGGATTTGGTACCTATTCAAAGGGGATCAATGAATGCAAATTTTTATATCGAGAATATTGTAGAAGGGCATGTGCCATTTGCCCTATTTATCGGCGCCAACTTCCTCTTTATGCAAGATAACGCTCGACCACACGTTGTTGTAGACGTAATGGACTACCTTGGAGAAGTGAATATTCAGGTTATGGAGTGGCCAATCTTTATTTGTTATGTTATTTTAAAATGTATTTCAATAAAAATTAATTATTTCTTTTGGGAACTACTAGATGGCGCCACATAAGGATCAACATTTTGAGGTTACAAGAATCAAAATCATCAATGTAAATCGAAGTTATGTGATGACCTTATATCTCGCAGCGATATTAGATACAGTTGGCCTTGGTCAAACATTTCTAGGAAAAAACAACTCATTTGTATGTCAGTGCACCCTATAGTAGAATTACCCAACAGATGCAGTAGCAACAGCGCACGAGAAATGCGTCGCTTGTACGTCATACGTAAAATAACGCTTACTGTTGGTTCGTTTGCAAGGACGTCCACAATAGAATAAATTTAGTATTGTGTTTTGACAGTTTCAATTTTGCGTTATTACTATTTTATTCTTTCTTAGTTTCTTTGCTTAATATCTAACAAAAAGTATTTCTGAATACTACTGTACATTGTTTTTGTGACAAACGTAAGTAAGCGCATGAAACATAACATCAGAAGATGATTTTGAAATATCTACTTTATAGGCTATAAACTCAATTCTACGTTTAATCACCTGTGGTATCAGTCTGTTCCTTTGCGTAACATTATGGAGAATTCATCTCCTAAGAAGAGGCTCTTCAATCATTTTACAGTAGAGGACAAGGAGAGGTTTTTGAATATATACAAAACCTTACAAGAACAGCCAGGAACTTCGAAAGTAAATAAAGTTGCAACTACAGCAGCAGGTAAATATTAATGTTATTTTTTGAATAATAAAGTGTCATTTTGATGAATTATATTCAGGAATATCAGAACGTAGTGTTTACAAGGTTTTGCAAGAATATAGTGCTGAGCATAAATTTCAATCACCAAAGAAATACCATATGGAAAAGGCCATACTGGACAACGTTGATGTTGTAATGCGGAATAGCATTCGAGGAATTATTCATTCCTTTTCTTTAAAAAACGAACCCCCAACTGTACAGAAAATTCTTATGGTGATAAATGAAAGACACGATTTACCAAATTTTAAAATTGCAACTCTCAGAAAATTAATAAGAGAACTGAACTTTCGGTAAAGTATAATGAAAATGTTTGTTTCTTTTTATAAACAGTTTTGCATTTGTAGTTATCCAAAGAGGAATCGTAATAGTATTCTAAAAGAAAAAAATGATATTATTACTTGGAGGAGACAATACTTACGTAAAATAAGAAAATATCGTGAAGATGGAAAACCGATATATTACTTAGACGAAACATGGGTGAACGCGGGGCACACAGTAAAGAAAGTGTGGGCAGACACATCAGTGCTTACTGCGAGACAAGCATTTATAGATGGTTTGTCCCCAGGCCTAAAAATCCTTCCGGAAAAGGGAAAAGGTTAATTATATTACACATAGGTTCTGACGAAGGAGTTGAAGAGGATGGCTTGCTACTTTTTGAATCTAAAAAGACAGGTGATTACCACGAAGAAATGATTGCGGAGAGATTTGAAGAGTGGCTTCAACATATTCTGCCCAATTTGAGAGAAAACGCAGTGGTTGTTTTGGATAACGCACCATATCAGTCGCTAAATAAATAAACCACCTACAGCACACAACCGCAAAGTTGAAATTTAACAATGGCTTGTAAATCAAAACATACCATATGAAGATGACATGGTGAAGGCAGAATTATTAGTATTGGTTAAGGAAAATGTGACCAGCCTTGCGAAATATGCTGTAGATGAGATAATTGAAGCATCAAATATTTTTATATTTATCTAAATAAAGTATCTATTGCGGCTACCTCCATACCATTGTGAATTAAATCCGATAGAGGCACAAGTAAAGGGGTATGTTGCTAGGCACAATGTATCATTCAAAGTGGAAGATGTAAAGCAATTATTTGAACAAGGTGTTTTCAACATTTCATGTGAAAATTTGAAAAACGGAATTAAACACATGTGGTTAATGTGGAAAACAAAATGTGGGAACTTGATAATTTAATGGATTGTCAAGAAGACTCATTAATTATAACAGGTGATGGTTCCACTACATCATCTTCTAGTGACGACTAATTAATAGTGAGACTGATTTGATGCTGTTTTATTTAATATGCTCTTTTTGTAAATCACTTTCTTATACTTTATTTTTCATATGTAAATTCATTTACTGATGAATGAATGAATTCTTTGTATGTACTTAATCATAGAAACTTAAAATATATTTTCTACTAATAGTGTATATATTGCATAAAAATTTCCAAACCTGTCGTTTTCTTTATTTCTTCCCATTTCCCCAAAAAATGACAAATATACAAATTAAATGAATGTGACAGTTCTCTGCAATTTACAAGTAAGTACTTAAAATTTGTGCTTTTTTGAAAATATAAACGGTAAAAATGAGGGATAATGACAGTGAAATGTAAAATTTGAGTCCACCAGAAATTATGGAACAAACCTTAGTAACCACGAACAATTTATTACCAGTTAAATTCGCAAAGGTGCATGGAAAATTTTAACCTAAATTTATGAAATGGAATGTTCAAAAAATAATGTTTTATTATGGGGTCGTAGAAAAAATAGTGTATGCAACTCGCATTTAATGACTATTAAGACACTCGTATTCATTACAATACTCGGCTTCGTCTCGTATTGTAATTTGCTTACTCGTGTCTTAATAGCTATCATTAAATGCTCATTGCATAATATACTATTAAATAGGAGAATGTGTAGAATCCTTGCATCGAAATATGGGGTTAGAACTACATATTTGTTTATAACGTCTAATGTCAAAACATTTATGGTTAAGGCTATGCGTTAAGCGTTGTGAATTTGCCTTTTTACGCTATTACGTCAATGCAATGTTGCTACTGCTTCTGTTCGGTAATTCTACTATAGATAACAGTAACTACAGCTAAATTTGCATTGTTATTGTAGACAAAAATAGAAAAAAACGAATTTTTCCATATAAATGGATGTAATTGCATTTTGAACGTAATTTTTGGTTCTAATCAACTTTTTTAATGACATTATTCGATATTGTCAAATATAAAGGTACCTTTACTCTTGAGTAAAATTAATATTTTTTGACATACCTCGTATACATCTGAAAAAATTTAATATCTGATGATTGTATTTTCGATTTTAGAACATGCAGAATTTTTTATACAGAATAACTTTTTTCCTGAAATTCCAACTTAGTGAGACACATTGTATATGTCATAATTCTAACTCACTTTTATATAAATCATAATTAACATAACATTACGTAGAGTAGTTCTGTAACACCCAGTAAAAAAAATTTTGTTAAAAAAAATCACCCTGATATTTTATCGCAAAATTTAAAAATTTTCAATTCGAGAGTCAAAAAAAGTTGAGGAACTATCATATAGCCTGCAAATTCTGCTTAAAAGATATAATAAATACTGTGTATTATTGATTACATTCTTTTTTCACCGATTATTCCTTGTTCAAGTGGAATTCGAATCCACAACCTCCAACTTACCAGGCAGATACTCTACTAACTACTAACCTAATTAATATGAACCTGGTAAAGTTCGAATTACGTTTAAATATTTGCAATAAGTGAAATATTATGTTGTACTATTATTATATATATATGTATATATTATGTGCATTTTCTTTGAAAAAATCTTCAACTATCAACTAAAAAAATTTTCTGCACGACGGTAAGGAAGAAAGTTTTATTTGTTGGTTTGTTTGTTTTGTTTGTTTCTTAATGATTCTCTTTCATTTCACCTTACCGTTGGCATCAATTGATCGGTGCTCCTGACGCGAGTCACCTTGTTCTTGTAGAGGATTTTCTTGACCCATCTTTCCATGGGCTGGTTCCACTTCATGAAACTGACGTAGGCCACGTAGAAACAGAAGAGTATTAGCGCTTCGTACCAATGTATGTAATTGTCCTTGAAGAATAGGATCAGCGTTATAAGGCTGGCGGAATAGAAAAAACAGTCTCTGAATAGGGGCCACCAAGTCAGTGTCAGTACCGTTTTGCTGAACAGTGCACACATCCCGATCACGAATAATATGTTGAACACAGCCGAACCGACGATGGTTCCGATGCCCACGTCGTCGAAGGACACAAACACTCCGATCACGCTAGTGAAGAGTTCCGGAGCAGAACCACCCGCGGCCATGAACGTGGCACCAGCGACATCATCTTGGATGTCCAACTTTTCAATGATAACGTCCAGAGCTGGCACGAAGAACTCATCGCAGACTATTGCCAACGCGACGAACATGTAGACGACCCCCAGGACGTGGAGGATAATAGCGCCGGATCTTCGTTGCTCCAACGTGAAGAGATCCGTCGGAAAGAGGGGATCTTTATGGTGGAAGATGTGATCGGTGAGGTTGTGCGTTTTATTGTAATAGTCCTCGTAGGGATAGGTGCTAGAGTCGAGGACATTGTCGTCGGAGAGTTCGTCCTCTTCGTCGGAATATTGTTGGTGTTGCTGGTGTGCAGCTCGACCCAGAAGGGCGATCAGCGCGCAGAAGAGCGCGACGCGGTTGGTCATGGTTCTTGTTGTTGTTGTTGATGATCAAACACCACCACCGACGTCGGCTGTAAATAGACGGTCATTGCCGCAGCGAGGCCGGGTGCGGACTGAATCGGCCGTTCGATATCTAGCCCGGACGCGCAGTCTGCGCTAGTGCGACCACTCATCCCCCGGGCTTATTGTGCCGTACGGAGGGTGTTCTGTTCGCCGCCCCCTTCGGAACGCGTACGCCCTTTTCCCTACGACCCCCCGCACGACGACGGCGACGGCGATGTCGACGTATACTGTCGAAAATTGCCGAAAATTCAATTTGAAATCCGGCGGGAACTGGACTTGTTTAAAAATATACCCGCGCTAATGTTGATTGCACAGCTTAAGGGTAAAGGAGGAGTTATTTCTTCGGCGTAAGCCGCAAAATGGTCAATTTGTACGCAAAAATTAAGGCATTAGAAAGAATTGACTCTACATGAACGAAATAACCAATATTTGTTCTAGTAACGGACGGTTTAAGTTTGTAATTATAAAAAAGATATTTAAAATACAGCACTTTAAATTTTTTTGTTTTTTAAGTGATATAAAGCACACAGTGCTTACAAAGTACATTTCTGTACCGTGAGTGTTTAAATTATAACCTGTATTTATTCTAGTAACGGACGGTTTAAGTGTGTAATTATAAAACAATACTTAAAATACAGCGCTTTGCCTTTTTTTTCTTTTTTAAGTGATATAAAGCTTACAGTGCTTACAAAGTACTTTTCTGTACCGTGAGTGTTTAATTATTAACCTATATTTGTTCTAGTAACGGACGGTTCAATTTTGTAATTATAAAAGAGATATTTAAAATAAAGCAGTTCGAATTTTTTTGTTTTTTAAGTGATATAAAACTTACTGTGCTTACAAAGTACTTTTCTGTACCGTGAGTGTTTAATTATTAACCTATATTTGTTCTAGTAACGGACGGTTCAAGTTTGTAATTATAAAAAAGATATTTAAAATAAAGCAGTTCGAATTTTTGTGTTTTTTAAGTGATATAAAACTTACTGTGCTTACAAAGTAGTTTTCTGTACCGTGAGTATGTAAATATTAACCTATATTTGTTCCAGTAACGGATGGTTTAAGTTTGTAATTATAAAAAAAATATTTAAAATACAGAACTTTGAATTTTTTTCTTTTTTAAGTGATATAAAACTTACTGTGCTTACAAAGTACTTTTCTGTACCGTGAGTGTGTAAATATTAACCTATATTTGTTCCAGTAACGGATGGTTTAAGTTTGTAATTATAAAAAAAATATTTAAAATACAGAACTTTGAAATTTTTTCTTTTTTAAGTGATATAAAACTTACTGTGCTTACAAAGTATTTTTCTGTACCGTGAGTGTTTAAATATTAACCTATATTTGTTCTAGTAACGGACGGTTTAAGTTAGTAATTGTTAAAAGAATATTTAAAATACAGAACGTTGATTTCTTTTTCCTTTTTTAAGTGATGTAAAACTTACTGTGCTTACAAAGTACTTTTCTCTGCCATGAGTGTTTAAATATTAACCTATATTTATTCTAGTAACGGACGGTTTAAATTTGTAATTATAAAAAAAAATTTAATATATAGAACTTTGATTCTTTTTGATGTGATATAAAACTTACTGTGCTTACAAAGTACTTTTCTCTATCGTGAGTGTTTAAATATTAACCTATATTTATTCTAGTAACGGACGGTTTAAATTTGTAATTATAAAAAACAATTTAATATATAGAACTTTAGTTTTTTTTGATGTGATATAAAACTTACAGTGCTTACAAAGTACTTTTCTGTACCGTGAGTGTTTAAATATTAACCTATATTTGTTCCAGTAACGGATGGTTTAAGTTTGTAATTATAAAAAAATATTTAAAATACAGAACTTTGAATTTTTTTCTTTTTTAAGTGATATAAAACTTACTGTGCTTACAAAGTATTTGTCTGTACCGTGAGTGTTTAAATATTAACCTGTATTTGTTCTAGTAACGGACGGTTTAAGTTAGTAATTGTTAAAAAAATATTTAAAATACAGAACGTGGATTTCTTTTTCCTTTTTTAAGTGAAATAAAACTTACTGTGCTTACAAAGTACTTTTCTCTACCGTGAGTGTTTAAATATTAACCTATATTTGTTCTAGTAACGAACGGTTTAAATTTGTAATTATAAAAAATATTTATAATACAGAACTTTGAATTTTCTGTTTTAAGTGATATAAAACTTACTGTGCTTACAAAGTACTTTTCTATACCGTGAATGTTTAAATATTAACCTATATTTCTTCTTGTAATGGACGGTTTAAGTTTGTATTTATAAAAAAATATTTAAAATACAGAACTTTGAATCTTATTTCTTTTTTAAGAGATATTAAACTTACCGTGCTTACAAAGTACTTTTCTCTACCGCGAGTGTATAAATATTAACCTATATTTGTTCTAGTAACGGAAAGTTCAAACTGTGTGTCTGTGTGTGTGTGACCACGATAGCGGTCAAACCGCTGTAGATATCAATTCCAAATTTTGTATTTACGAATATAATCTCCCTCTTGTGAACTGAATAGATTTTGAGCAAAATCGGCAGACCGGAAGTAGTAGTTTACTTCAGTGAAAAAATCGAATTTTGCAAATATTTCGTCAATTACTAAATTTAAACAAATTTATAAAGAATTCAAATGTACTCAAAATTAAATTTGAGAAAAATTGTTTTAATAAAGTTTTTCGAAATTCCTACCGGAAGCAGGTCTTTTACTCTTATCGAAAATCAGTTTTTTGCGAATATCTCGCAAGTCATGCTTTCTAGGCAGGTACATTACGAGTATAAAAGTATTTAGAACATACTTTTAAATATCTTTTGTTTAAAAAAAATTCAAAATTTAGACCGGAAGTACCACTTTTACTCTTATCGAATAGCGATTTTTTGCAAATATGTCGTAAATTATGCATTCTATATATATTTATGAAGAGTACAAAAGTATTTAGAGTTGGATTTGGAATATTTTTTGTATAGATGAAATTTCAAAATTCGGACCGGAAGTAACACTTTCATACGTATAAGAAGGTCGTGTGGTGGCCACACCTCATTTTTTCATGTATATGACTTCCCACATATCTAAGTTTCTATTGTTGCTTTGTTTAAGTAAACTAACATTTTGTTGACTGAAGTTGTGACCTGTATTTATATGATGTAGAGCTTTTCTACATTGTGTAATTTGACATGAGCAATGTGTTCTTTATATCGTATTAGAAAATTTCTTCTAGTTTGTCGGATATATAATTTTAGCAACCACTACAACATATTCTGTAAATCCCCTAGTCTTTCAAAGGATCTGTGTTAACAATTTTAGTTTTTAGACACTGTTGTAATTTATTATCGTTGGAGGAAGTTGCAATTAAATTGCATTTTTTAAACAGTTTTATTACACTGTTATGCCAATTTTTATGGAAGGATATAAGTTAATGTAGTTTTTGAACTTTTGAACTTTTTCATCTCTAGTTTGTTTTTAATTTTCAGTAGGTACTAATTGTCTATTATAACCAATCGATTCTGCAACTTTAAAAATGTAGTCCAATTATTGTCTGATATTGAAATTTTTAGATCTAAAAAGGGTAAAGGTTTTTCTTTTTCTAGTGCATGCGTGAAATGTATTGAGGGATATTGGTTATTTAAAATATTTAAGAAAGCCCCCGTATTGACAGAATCGGGTATCACTATAAACACATCATCTACATATCTTGCCCAAAACTTGGGAAAAAAACCAGAGTTGTCTTTAACTTTGTTTTCAAGGTGGTTCAAAAATAGGTTGACTAAAAAAGGTGATAGAGGATTGCCCGTAGCTGTGCCATGAGTTTGTTTATAGAAGTTGTTGGTAAAAGAAAAAATGTTTTGTTCCATGCATAGTGTTGTTAGTTTTATATATTCATTTGGTAAATCTGTAGAGATCTAATTGATTTCTAGAAAATCTTTCAACATAATTAGAGTAGTATCTATCGGAAAACTCGGAAACAAGGACACTACGTCCAAGGAAATAAGTCTATCATGTGGCTCTAAATGGATGTCCATTAATTTGGTAATGAGGTCAGATGTGTTTAAAATGGAAAGGTCATGTTTAAACTAGAATTTACTAAATTTCTTAACCAACCATTTGGCAATCTCATATGTGGGAGAGTTTATGTTCGAGACAATTGGGCGATACGAATTCGCTGGTTTGTGGATTTTTGGGAGGCAATATAAATGTGGTAATTTTGGATTGCTGATTTTTAACTTAAGTCTTTTTCTTTTGTCTAACAGTAAGGTGCATTCATTTAAGGTTCTATTAGTGTTTCTTACGAATATATGTAACGGATGTAATCTACTTTATCTAAAATTACAACAGTGTTGTCTTTATCAGCCTTCGTAAAAATACATTCTTTTTTCTTTTTGAGTGATGCGACTATTTGGTTGTACATATTCGGTTTGATTTCCCTTGTTTTATTGATATTATGTTCTAGCATCCTGGTTGCTTCTATGTTGAACGCCGGAATGTCCTCTTTTGGGATCAAATATGTAGCATTGTGTAGGTCGTTGACTAAATTCTCCACTTGAGGTTTCCTTGGTATAACACTGAACTTTAGACCTTTGTTCAACGTTTTTAGTTCTTCTTTTGTAAACTTTTCTTTAGATTTATTGATTACATTATTCTGAATGATCGTTTCTACACTCGGTGTTGGAAAACAGTTTTGTAGGTTCATAATTTTCCGTCTAGGATGCGTTTCTCTTCAAGACTTTTGCTTCCACGATCCGATGTAATTTTGATTCAAACTCTTCCCATTCAAAAATATTGTGGTGTTTGCTTAGTTTCAGATGTAAGTAGTATGCTGATGTTTTTAAGTTATCTAACTTAGCAAAGTGTCGGTTTATTTCACCATGCAATAATCTTACCTTCGTATTGTCTATATAACCTTGTTCCTTTTTTCCCCATGTAGTTTGATGTGTACTTTTAAAAATTTGGGAAACAGAGTGGAGTTTACACATGTTTTCAAAAATTTGATATCTAAATGCACTGTTCTTATTCGCGTGATATGACGAATAAACTGATTCAACTCACTTGTCCAAGACGACATTATAATATACCCAGGATCATGAACTACTATGATTTCAACTTTTTAAAAGTGGATTAGTATTTTATTAACAGTAAGTTCTGGAATGAATGTAATAAAATCAGTTAATTCCGCATTAAAATATCAGTAATTAATAACTACCTTTGCTTTTCGTCGTCATATACACTAATTCAAAAATATAAAACATTTATTTACAACTTTCAATACACTATTAAAGATGCATAGCAAACATATTTTAATTAAAACAGACATAAAAACAAACTTGGAACGACAATCACTATTGAATTACATATGCCATGGTAAACCGTACATAATTTGCGACCAATGAAGATGCGTATAAGTCTTCGCCATTTTCCATTCGATATATTTCCTGTCATCACCCTCAAAACTAAATCCTCCATTCCACACGTTCTCACTTTGCATCAACCAGCATCTCTCTAGAACATTGCCGTGCCGTATAGCGATACTCTGAGCTTCCTTCAAGTACTTTCTCATAGGTGCTTTCTTGTCCATCAGCCTGTGGTAGTAAGCTTTCAAATGCAAATAACGAGGTCTGAAAAGTCTCCATTTCTTGCTGACGCATTTGCATTGCTTCAGATATTTCTTCAAATATTTCCTTTCGTCGTCAACAACATATCGTCGAACGGCTTCGCTTCTGACATAACCAATCATCAACGTTTCAGTATGGCGCAAGAGATTTTTGATGGACTGCGCTGAATCGCAGGAGAATTTTACGTTTTGAACGAGACTTTTCCACCTGTGGATATCTCCCCAGCGATTACACCTCACCGAAAATCCATAGACGTTCAGCAAAAGGGTTTCTTCGATAGTCGAGAATTTCTTACTCAAAGGCATGCTGAAATAGCTTTGAGCAAAGGCCATGATATTCTCGACGGGTTCCAAGTAAAAACTTGTGTCCAATATTAACTCCATGGAATAAGCAAAGTAAGCTAGCAATGCAAATTCATCGGAACTTCTTCCGATACCGTACAAAGTTCTCGCCGTCTCCACGGAATCTTCAATTCTTTTGGCATATAGCAGAGCTGTTGATAATACGGAAACCACGTCTACTTGAATTCGGCATGCGTGAATACTGTTGTTCATGTCCAAAGCCCTGTAACCCAATCTGATTGCTGTTTCTATATGGCCGCAAACAAATCTAGCGTGAAATATGGTGTAGATTAATTTGCTTATGGAGAAGAGATCGTATATAACGTTACTGTTAAATCTCTTCAGTATATGTTGACTTATGCTCCTCTCTAATCGTTCGCATGTCTTGTCCTCACCAGAAAAGCTGTACACACTGATCGCATTAGAGTATATGTCACATAAGACGTTGACGCCAGCTAGGTGATCCTTCACGAAATTAACGCACTGACTGGAAGCTAATCTGGCCATTTCCCAATTGCCCTCGTGAGCAAATAAACTACTCACTAAATTCAGACATGTGCCGAAATCGTTTTGTATTATGGAGTTACGCAATTTCAATTTGTAATCTTCGTACTCGATCTTGGAGGTTTGAAAGTATTTAGTGCCGGGTGAGAAAGAATCGACGGTAATTTCGTATTCCTTAAGGCTGACTAAAAGATGCTTTCTTGCCATTTGGGCATCGTTAAGGCTCAAATAAGCTTGCGCTATGAGTAAATTTATCTTGGCGACGTGTATGTCCCGAAAATTCACCTCCAATTGGCCATCCTCGTGGCACATATCGTTAGCGACTGTCAAAATTGAAATCGCCTCTTCAAATTCGTTCATCAGCATCATGATGAATCCCTTCTGCATGGTGAAGTAGATCATTTTCTCGATGTGATTCGTCTTCATGCTGTGATTCATTAAATCCGTATAGGCTTGCACGAGTATGTCCAAACATGAGCATATACTGGCGTCCCAAACCTTTCTCTTTACGCCTATGAAATTTTGAGTGTCCCAAACACTCTCGCCCCTTTCGCAACTCTTCTCCTTCATCGCTTTCAATTCGTGCGCGTAACTTTCGCACTTGCAGTTGATCACCGCGCTGCAAAGATAGGAGACCTCGCGGAACTTTGGAATCACCACGATGGGAGCCGACTTGTTCTGCAAACAGTTCCTGCAGGAATGATTCAAATTTTCGAGGATTTCCGTAACTTTCATGTGTAAATTTTTCCTTTCATCTTCGTTCATGAGGTCGTAGACCAAATTCTTTATGTCGTGGTCTTTAAAATGAATGATTTCACACAAAGAGTATTTCGGTAGACTCAGCATAGTCCTATCGTTCCCGATTTCGTCTTCGTTTATGTTGCAATAGCAAGCCGGCTCGTCGAAAGATAGCCCTTCTGGTTTTAAATATTTCGAGCCGCAATCAAAAATGCCCATTTCAAAGAACGACCTGACAGCATTCGCAAAGTAATACTCCGAAGAGTACTTGAAGACGGTCTTCAGGAGTACTCTGGTGAAAATATCACCCAATCCCGAACAAGTCTTCAATAAATTTAAGTCAAAGGCAGACAACTTGTCGATAATCTCCATGGATAAGCTTGCTGCGTGAATCTTAGAGCTCAACTGAAAGTCTTCACTTACCGATGCGATAAGTGCGCTGGACTTGTCCATGCATTCCGTGAGGAAATAGTATTTTGAAGTAATCTTGGACATGTCAGATACGTAACTCATTTTTATAGTGTTCTCGATCACTAATCTCATCAATACCGCTTGTATCAGTCCTGGATTTAAATCGCAACCGCTCACGATTTCATTTATCAAATGTAAAGAGACTCCGCCCACTTCCAGAAGACCGCAGACAAGTCTAGGAATGTCCTCCCTGCTCAAGCAACACAACTCGAATAATTTGATGTGATTATTTAGTGATATCCTAAATCTGACGTCCCAAAAATCCGCGTCGAATTGTCCAGCGCAGATGAGTCTTATGAAACCTTCCCCGATGACGGACTCTAAGATGTCGAAACTGTGCTGGTCGATGTACTCGATGTTATCGATTATTATCACGGCGAATCCTAACTCGCAGTGTCTCGTCATCTCTCTGAATAAGCTTAGAATTCGGAATTTTCTCTGAACAGGCAGGTAACTGTCTCTGCAGTGGAGGGTGTTCTGCAAGATTTCGCTGAAATCCCACAGATCCGTCGGCAGTTCCTTGACCAAGACGAATTCTTCACTGTCAATGGTGCTTTTTAAATTGTAGAGTTGTTTGTAAAGGGTTGATACGCAAAAGTAGGGTCGCTGAGTACACTGGGATAATTCCACAGAGGCGATTGTATAACCACTTCTATAGAGATCGGAAAAATTAGCCTGTAAAAGTCGGGATTTTCCGATCTTATGCTGCCCGTGGAAGCAGATCCCGTAATAATTCACCTTATCGGGATGGTTTACAATGGTCAAAACTAAATCGGATTCGTTCTCTCTGCCTACAAAGTCGGTTCCGTTGCCAATAACTGGTAAATCTAGAAGACCCTTGTACTCAAAAACGGCGCTGTCTACTATTTTCATGTCTGAAGATGGCAGTAGATTGAAGTATTGGGTCGCTAGTTTGGAATTCTTGTAGGTTTTGTAATCGCAAATCACTTTTCCCGGGAAGGAACACATGAATGTGGCTGCTTTTGTTACTACTTTTCCGACTAGAATGAACTCCTTGCGCATTGGATGACCAATTATTCCAGAATATACACATCCATTAGCTATGCCTGAAATAATATATAGTGTAATTTTTGATAATAAATGTTTTTTTGTCGAAATATTTTTCGCCTTATATCTTCGAAACAAGCGACTTTTCAAAAACCATCAACGGACAAAATATTCTTAGAATAGTCCAAGGAATAACCTTTTGAATTTTTGCCCTATGTTTAGTAAACACCCTGTGTGTATATATATATACAGGATGTTTCCAAGTAAGTGCGAAAGTTTTCAGAGGGTGATTCCTTGTCAAAAATTAAAGGGGGTATTTCATGTAAACAAAAGCTCTTAGGCTTGTCCTTGAAAAGTTACACGCTTATAAAAATGAGATAAAAAAATTGTTTTTTGTTTCCTTAAAACTGCTGCAGAGTTAAAGAAGATAGTCATTTTCAATAGTTCTTGTAGATTACGAAGCTTTATATGTAATTTTTGATGATATATCTTTTTTTGTCGAAATGTTTTTCGCCTTATATCTTCGAAACAAGCGACTTTTCAAAAACCATCAAAGGACAAAATATTCTTAGAATAGTCCAAAGAATAACCTTTTGAATTTTTGTCCTATGTTTAGTAAACACCCTGTGTATATATATATATATATATGCAGAATTAATGAAATGGCATTTCGTGAGCGTGTTTTACCAATAAAAAGGCTTGCTATGAATATTTTTTTTAATTTTGTTTTGATCTTTTAGAGGGGTGAATCGTGCAACCCCTATCCTTCTTTTACCAGACCTTTTTAACAAAATAAAATTCCGTGATTTAAAAATATCCGTTGAAAAGAATGATTTAGTGCTAAACTTTTTTAACCCTTGTGTTTTTTCCGTAAAAGCAATGGTTTCTTATTAAAAAAAAATAAAAGACCATATCGTGCATGGGCGTATCTTCTGTGAATGAAAACGAAAAAATCTAGTAGGTGGATGTCACGTTTTGTTTGCACAAATTATGACTTTAATCGTAGTATTTTATAATTATTCCGCTTCTTTTGACTTTTAATGTAGGCATGTACCAGTACCATGTTATGTTTTAATAGAATATAAAATAAAAAATACAAAAAAAACAAAGTTATGTGTATTACAAAAAAGAAAAAGACAACAAGATCAAACCGAACAGAGCTGTAAAAATTGCTAGAAATGAACACCTCCAACCATTAGACAGGAATCTAGTTTTCGTCTTATATATATATATATAATATTACGGGTGTGTTTTGAATTGTCTCGCAGCCTGCAATGATACGATTCATTCCATACACATTCAATTGGGGTCGTGTAAACCAAGGATTTAAGGTGACCCCATGTGCAAAAGTTCAAGGGGTTTAATAATTTAATAAAAAAAAAATATGGAGGTAATGCACGATATTACATTTTATTTTTTTATTAAGAAACTATTGCTTTTACGGAAAAAACACAAGGGTTAAAAGCGTTTAGCACCAAATCATTCTTTTCAAAGGATATTTTTAAATCAAGGAATTTTATTTTGTTAAAAAGGTCTGGTAAAAAAAGGAATAGGGGTTGCATGTTTCACCTCTCTAAAAGATCACAACAAAATTCTTTAACGCTTCAGCAGATTTAAGAAAAAAAAAATTTTTATCTCATTTTTGGAAGCGTGTAACTTTTCAAGGACAAGCCTAAGAGTGTTTGTTTACATGAAAGACCCCCTTTAATTTTTGACAAGGAATCACTTTCTGAAAACTTTCGCACTTATTTGGAAACAACCTGTATATGGTCTCTATCTAAAATATGGAGAAAATGTACTACGTTCATTATTAAATTTTACATTACCTACGGACACTAATATAACATCCTTAATATCTGACATGGCTTCCTTGATTTTGAACGCAGACACCAAAGCGTTCTTGCTCTCCAATTCTTGCCGGCAGGGTTTCGTACCGTAAGCCACCAACATGGTCACGTCCTTGTCCAAAATCGATATGTTAACTAACACGCCTAAGAATTGACTGGTGATGTCGTGAACTTTATTATAGAGAGTGTCCAACAACTCTATGTAATTACTCTTATAAGTCGTCAGAAAATTGATGTATTGAATGGTGACTTCTCGGCATTCAGTCAGATTTTCGACTGACGCTCGATTGTCCAGCTGATTCTGTATCAGTCTCATCACGAAAGGTTTGAGATCGTAGGTTTGCCAGTGCTTGACGGCCATGTTTATCGAGATCCTCTGTGGCAAAGAGCGGATAAATTCCTCGTAAATGTCACTTTGCGTAATAGTATCCGTGAACGGTTTCTTTCTGAATATGTTGTTCCTATGTTGAAAATGTTTGGCGCACAATTGATCTAACAGGTTACGTTTCTCTTCGTCTTCGCGTAATTGGTCTTTGTTTTCCGCAGAGTATTCAAAATTTAACAACTGGAAATAGAAAAAGTCATTAGACCTCGATGGATTTTTCATGTTCAATGTTTAATGCGCTAGCCAATAAGTAGGTTCTTTCAGTAAAACTATGGAATATGCTTGTGGAAGTGGAACATAATAATAACATTAAATCGTCTTTATTTATTTGGCGGAGTCCAACTAAAGCTGTTCAACTCAAGTCTAAGTTAACATACAGCTCTTAAATTACATGCACATTACTGTATATAAATAAGTCGTAAATTATGCTATAACAAAAACTCTATCTACATAAATAAAAATGAAATGCTGTTATCACTTTTTTAAATGTTCGAAATAATCCGAATAAGGTTTTTGGGGAAAGAAAAATTGGAAAAGTTGTCCGGAAAATTGGAAAATTCGAGAAAAAGTGATAGTTTTCTCTTTTATTTTGTCATAAACTATCTGCAAATTGTCCTGAAGTAAATGACAGTGTTCAACACTTCTAATTTCCATGAAGATCTTTAGGTCATCCACATATGCTAGGACAGAGCAGTCCAGAGAATTTAAGAGATCATTAATAAATATATTGAATAGCAAGGGACCAATGTTTGATCCCTGCGGAACACCTAAAGTAGGTTTAATGTGACCAGATTAGAATCCGTTGTAGCATAAGTAAAAGGATCGATGACAAAGATATGAGGACAAGAGCTTGAACATCCCCAATTGAAAAACCTAAAGCATCAAGTTTTTGGGGAAGCAACGAATGGTCAATGCTATCAAAGGCTTTAGCAAAGCAGTGTAAATAAAATTAAAAAAATAGTTAGCTTTTTATTATTATGATTATTAATTATTGAAGTTGCACTTCTTATTATTTCTCACCTTGATTTGCATTTACTTTATATGTTGGGGCTTTTTAATAATATGAGCGATGTTTTAGAGAAAACTAAGATCTGACAAAAACAATTTTCTATTGTAACAACAGTGCCGGTGTTTCTTACAAAATGTAAAAATATTTATATTCTCTAAGTAGCGCATGTTTTAGATTACTGAAAATTATATTCTTCACAATCGACACTGATATTGTTAATTAGCAAAATTAAATTATAAAAATTTCACCGTAGGGAAGATACGAACTTAGAGCTTTGCCGGATTTTTCAAAATAATCATCGATTGGAAGCAAATTTTAATACTACAATTTACAATCGATTGTTATTCATATTTTTTGTTATTAATATCTTACATTCACTCCTTTCTGCACTACCTTAGACGTAGAATGTAAAGCGCGTTTATGTTGGGGTATCCCCAGAAGGCCTAAACAATGTTTTTTTAGAAAAAAATATGTTCACAAAAACATAGAAAACGTAAAGGAATAAGCAAGTAGCCAAGTAGCCTCCTGCAAATTACTCATAGCCATTATTTATGCCATGCCTTTTGTAGGTGCAATAAAAAGAGTAAATAATTTCTGGACATCCGCGTTTGTATCTAAACGTGTGCAATCAGTACTAATTGTTCAATTTAACGCCCTTACCTAATTTGTCGATATCTTAAAATACGAGGATCAATAATTTCAGGTAATAAAGCAAAAAAAAAAATAACATTACTTTAAATTAGTTACCATTTTTGACCAGAATTCTTCATCTCTGTGTATTAGGTATCTCGTGCCAAACACCCTTCGGAGTCCCTGTATTTTGTACATGTAATGATGCCTAGGTTTTAGACGTAATTCAAAATTTCGAATTTCTAAAAGTGCATTTAACTTTTTTCCGTAGCTTCAAATGGAGTCACTTCGCGAGCCTTGAATGGACAATTTACTTCAATAACCGCGTTTTAATTAGCAATTATTCCGTCCTGAGATGTCGCTAAAAATCTATATATAGGAAGAATAAAAAGACCACCAGAATCGACTTTTAAAGCCTTCACAGTATTGGCCGTAGATGTGGTTTTCTTCAATTTAATTACGTACCTTGCCAAAATTTGATGCATTTAATCTTTTTACCCTCATTTCTTTCCACAGTTTATTATCTTTTTGCCCTTTCGCTAAATTTTGAATTTCAGGCACTCTTATGTTCATAACTATCTTACCGAAGGTGAAATGTTTATAATTCAGTTTTGCTAATTGACAATATCAATGAACGTATCATAATTGATATTGTAGCGGTATCCTAGTAGAACTTCGAAAAACGACAATTTTAGACGTTCACCAAAAAGGACGTGCTAATATTGAAAGGTAACAACAAAATGCAATTGACGATGTTAAAAATGATTCGTACTTATGTCTCCGGCACTCCTCTTAACTATCTTACCGAAGGTCAAATTTTTGTAATTTAATTTTGCTAATTGACAGTATCTGTGTCGATCGTGAAGAATATAATTTTCAATCATTTAAAATATGCGCTAATTAGAGAATAGAAATATTTTTACATTTCATAAGAAAAACAGGCACTGTTGTTACATAATATAACATTGTTTTTGTCAGATTTTAGTTTTCTGTAAACATTGCTCATTTTATTAAAAAGATTCGACATATAAAGTAAATATAAATCACGGAGAGAAATAATAAGTAAAATTTCATAATAATAATAATAACATATATTTATTCCAGACCAAGAATTAATATCTAATACATTCTCGCAAATATCATTAAAATAAGTACATAGTAAAGCCGATATATGAATGAAACATTCGTTCACCTGACATATAAGAGACAAAAGGATAAAAACTGTGAATGTTTCTTTTATGAACTGGTTTAATATATTCTTTTATGCTAATGTAATAAAAAAAAGTTGTATACAATCTCTTATTATTATCATCAAAAACTCATTCTGTATTTCTGACTGCTACTGTGCTTCTTTATCTTACCTTTACAAACCCTTGTGCTAAAGGCGTAACTCTATATTGATGCACCGGCAAACATCGCCACGTGGCAGCCGAAAGACATACGTCACCAGAAGAACTAATGGTCTTCACGAATTTTACATCCTCAGTAACAGACCCGTTCACCAGCAATTCCTTGTCCGAATGCTTTCCAATAACAAAGAAACAAGCGTCCCCATAACAAACAGATATTTTCATCTTCAGCATAACATTCACTTCGGTGTCATATTCACCGAGAACTTCCTGAATGTACATGGCGCAGACTATCACCTCATGAATTGCCCTGCTGCGTTCTTGCAAACTTCTCCAGTACGCCATTATTTCGTCGCCGGTAAATTTCAAGACATCTCCACCGTAGAAATGGATTATTTCTATCATGCTTCCGATATAAGTGTTCAAACATGCAGTCAGAAGGTTGGTACCGCCGTTACCAACTTTATTATATTTCTCGCACAATGTTGTTATGCCGGATATTTCTATGAACAGTAACACTACGAAATGGGTCTCGTATTTCTTGATACATTTCGGTGATTTAAGGATATGATCTGGCAGAAAGGTGGATAACACTTCTAAACTTCGCTTCGATTGTAAATTTTCCAATTTCTTCAAGAGTTCTTGTTCTTCTGTCACCAGAAAGGCAGAAATACTGTGGTGAGCCGTTTTACTTTTTGACATATTACAACTAGTTGTCAAACTTTGTCATTTACACAAAAATTTTGATGAAAAATTGAATTTTATTTCATCTACCCCACACCATAGGTAACCCCTGAGACTGACCGAAATTTATATTTTTAACGGTAACTCTACTAATTTACTTACGGACCATTGAATTTTGGTGGATATTTTGAATTTTGATATACTCAAAAACTGAAGTCTCAAAAAGTATGTCTCTTGGATTATTAAAGTCAAACGTTTGAGACATACCAAAAGTTAAATACCTACCTGTGTTGTTATATTTCGTATTGTTTAAAAAATATATTAATGGTATTAGGTACAGTTGCGGCCCCTAAAAACATAGACAATAGCTGTGTTCTTTTTACAGTAAATCTCTGAGAAACTCTGCAAGACTCAATACATTGCTGTTTTATTTAGCTTTCGAAGATTGTCTGAGTTATTTTAGTATAGCTCGGTTAATATCTGATGGCACCTAGGATGCGCGAGGCGTGGCTAAAATATGTATTATGTGCGTTACGAACATCGGTATCGAAAGCAATACACTACGATAGACAAAGGGCATTTAAATTAAATACGGACTAATGTTTTCAAATCGGTCCTTAACCCTTCATATGCAGCGAAATTTAAACCTATCTCGCACGTTTCATGTTGCGTTCTCCTTTTTTGTCTTAAAATTGTCATCCACACAAGTTCCATCAGGTCTTAACCGAGCTATACCCCCCCTTACCGATTAAGCACTTACCAAAAAGCAGATGTTTTGTTGAGTTTGTAAATTACGTTTGGGCAGTAGGTATGTTTTAATTTTATTTTAAATTTGATAGGATTTGTAAGTTTATTAAGTTAAAAAAAATGGAAAATACACCAATTTCCCTTAGGGTGATACTTAACATCCATGGCTATCTGTCATATGTAATTTTGACTATAATAAGGAGAAAAAGTTAGTAATGGTTAGCTTAGAAAGAAAAAAAGGAAACAAGCAAGAAATATTTAGTTGTGATAGAAGTTTCATATTGAACCAATACAGATAAAGGCACATGCACAGGCGCAAATACTATATAGGTACTGAGAATGACTAAATGAGTTACATTGTAGGTATAAGAATAAATTAACTATAATAAAAGAAAATCTGCTGCTTTGTTTTCAACAAGTCTTTTAAAAGAATATGCATTAGTTTGTAATAGGAAAGAGTTTAAATTTAATTCATGAAAGTGTATGAGAACTGTATTTCGGTAGGTATTAATAAATTATTATTATTGAAGCCAATTTTTTTTTGTACTATACCATTTCATTTATATTACAAAAT